>CAUYRT010015993.1:0-59750 GCA_963574885.1 Lepilemur ruficaudatus | reverse complement strand
TCAATGAAGGATGAATGGAAGTGAAAATTGTCACTTCTGGGCTGAGATAGTAAAAGGGCCATATGGCATTATCCTGTCTTGCTCTTCCCTGCTGAATCGACCAATTGGAATGGTGGTGTTCCCAGAAGCTTGGAGTTTGAGGTTACCCCCTGAAAAGTGGTTACTCTGAAGAGACACTTGGACCAGTAGCTGACTTTGCATCATTGAGGAATGCATCTTTGTGGTGTTAAACTACTCATATTTGGTGTTACTTGTTACCATGGCAAAACCAGTCTATCCTGACTAATTTACTCTGTACACTACTTCTAATCCACCTCCAGACTGGACCCAAGTCTGGCTTTATGTTCTTCTCTGATCTGGTCCCAACTCAGGCCATTGATAGATGCTGACCACTGCTGTAGTTGCTCCAAGCTGATATTCAGCACTGGGTCTTCCAAATCACTCTTAGCCACAACAGGGCTAGATCCTATCTTTAAGACCCTTGAACCAAAGAACTGCTCTGAGAAAGCAGCTATCATGTCATACCCTTCAGATGTGTCTTTCTCTTCCTTCAACCTTTGTTCTGTGAAGTGGTTAAGAGAATGGGCTTTGGATTCAGATGAGCTTAGGTGCAAATCTCTCTCAATCATTTCTAGCCAAGAAAATGGAAGAAATAAAAAAGTTGCTTAATCTCTCTAAAACTTTGGTTTCTTTGTCTGTAGAATGGAGCTGGCAATAGCACTTTCTCCTAGGACTGCTGAGAAGGTAAAATGAGACAGGTGAGCAAAATGCCTGGCAGGAAGTGCTGTCACAGCACATGCTCAGTATAGCTGGTTGCTACTGTTCTCACCAGCGCTTCCCCAGTTCAAGTCAGTTTTCTATTTCCCATATGAGTCACACTTTAACCATTATCCCCCAATTCTGGCAAATGTGGGGTGACCGGAAAAGATGCCCCAAAGTCTTCATCTAACAACATTTTCCTTGTGGATTAGAGGCTAGGGATTTTACCTTCTAAAATGGAAGCTTACCAAAAGGGGCAAATACCAAGAACTCAGTTCCGTATTTTTGGTATATACATCCCACACAATCTTCTGTTGCCTAAACAGCTTAGAAGTAAAGAATGAGCAACATCCCTCCTCCCTTCCCACACTTTGCTGCTGGTTTGGCTGGCGCTGGTGGGCTATGCTCCTAAGGATGAATCCCTTTTATTCTCTGCTCCTTTTCCTTCTTCACGATTCTCCACTGACCTCTGGACTCTAGCCAATCTGAACATCCCTCAGTTCCTCCATAGCCTTGCTCTGCCCACCCGCTGGCATTCATGCGTATTGTCCTCTTGGTCAGAAAAATCCCCACTCCCACCCTGACACCCTCACTTGGCTACCTCTTATTCAAATTGAGGTTTTCATGTAGACATCCCTTTTCTGAGAAGTCTTTCCTGACTTTGCAGACCTAGTTGGCTGCTACTACTGTGAACTCCATAACATTGTGCTTCCTCCGTCACCTGCCCCATAGTGATCCTAATTGACCACTTACTTGTTCCCTCTTTAAGCCACCTGAAGGGTTGTAGCTTCAGCATCTCCCACAGGACCTGGCACATAACAGATGCTTGATAAATATTTCTTGACTTACTGAATGAGTGTCTTCTACTCAGAATTTTCATATTCATTTTACATTTTCATATCTACTCTCTTATCTCTATATCCAAAAATGAGCTTCTAAAGATCCTTTCAATTTTGCATAACTCTTTATCACCTCTGCCCTCAATATCCTCTGCCCACCTGCCCCTCCTCAATATCCATGTGCCAGCCAGCTCCAGTTCATCCTGGAATGGCACAGTAAGAGGCACGACAGTGTAGAACCTGACTACTCACAGAAGAATCTGGGCCACAGTAGCTTTGGCATCCCCTGGGGTGCTTATTAGAAACAAAGAATATCCGGCTCTACTCCAGACTTACTGAATTGGATCTATCATTTAACAAGATCCACAGGTATTTAATTCTGAAGCACATTTAAGTTTGAGAAGTGCCAGTGTTTCATTTGTGCACTTTACCCTCTAAACATCAGTTTCCTTTTATTCCAAATGAGAAAAATAATACTTCTGGCATGGAGTTAAGGTAAGGATCAAATAAAGCAATTTACATACAACACTTAGAATAATAAAGGGGGATATTATTAAAATACCCTTCCCTTTCCTGGGTCATTAGTCAGAGAACACAGTATGCTTTTGCACATCAACCACAGTCTCCATTTTGCCCTGGATAATCCTTGTTGGAGTCTATTTCCATTTTTGAAATTGTAGAGAGCCCATCTTTGAACTGTAACTTCTTGAAGGATCTCTTCTTTCAATGAACTCTGAGTGGACACTATTCTTATGGGACATACCAGTTTTTAGTGCACATATTAACATTTTAGAAATGTCCTTGTTAAAACCTGACTTGTTAGCTCCTTAAAATGAGGCCATATCTTAAAGCCCTTTTGTCTCTAGCATCTGGAACAGCACAATACCCTAAAGGGGCAAGAGCTCAAATATATTCTAATTTTGATGATGATGACAATTGCTTTCCCTTGACTGTGACCTTCTGGAGAGGGAGCATTTTGTTACTCTTATCTTGCCAGCCCAGTGTAGTGCTATGATTGCCAAACTTTGATTTCAGTAGTGGTACCTGTTTGGCAATACAATATTACAGAGCTTCAGTAGGTGTTACCCGTCAGAGCTGTGCTGCTCTGGCTGAAATAGGGGAGGGAGCGCAGAATGCTTCACTTCCAGTCTCTTTGTCCCATATTCACACAGCTACAGGAGTCTAGGAGCCAAAAGAACTGGCACTGACTCCTTCTCCAAACCTTAGGAAATATCTTGGTCATGTCACTTTAACCCCAGTGACCCTCAACTAGCTCATCTACAAAACAGGAACATGTTTGCCAAATAAAGGTTACAGAGACAGTACAGAAAAACTGGAGTGATGCTGTTGTTTTATGTTTTTAAGTGAAACCAGGTTTCCACTGCTTTGCACTTTTTGTCCTCAATTGTTGTGAGACATCAGAGAGGTCTAGGATCCAGGACAGAGGGTCCTCTGAGAAAAATTGACAAAGGGGATCCAGATATACATAAACATACATACATATATATGTGTATATATATATATATACACACACATAATTATCCTTTGGGAGGATTCAGGTCCAAAAGAGTTTATTTGGCCTTAATTATCCTTTGGGAGGATTTAGGTCCAAAAGAGTTTATTTGGCCCATAATTATCCTTTGGGAGGATTCAGGTCCAAAAGAGTTTATTTGGCCTTCTCTTTATATGTAATAAAGAGAAGAGGAATGGATTAGGGAAGCCATTTCTGGAAGTCTAGGATCTTGCTGGGGCTCAGAACATGATACCCCACAATATGGCCCCTTGTTACACTATTTTAAAATGAAGGAAATGGAGAAAACTGCAGAATCAGGAAGTTCACTCTCTGAGCTTAACCCTCCCTTCTCTTTGGAAGACCCTCACGCGACAGGTGTCCTGCCCTGTACCCAGAAGGAAGAAATGCCACACAGAGAGGCCAAGACATATCTGAACAAATAAGCCTTCTAAGTTCCCACCAGGTTATTACCGTCAGATCACACCTTTGTCCTCCAATCATACTTCTGCATGACTGTTTGTAAAAGAACCTAGTTTTCTGAGTCTTTGAGTCTTCATTTCTGAAGGCTCTTATGTCACATAAAACTTTTGTTATATCAATTTGTTAAGCCTTTCTTTTGTTAATCTGCCTTTTGTCATAGTGGTATTAGCCATGAATCTTGTGATGGTTGAGGTCTTGATGGTTTCTCTCCTACAGCCTGGAAACCTTCCTTATCTTCCCCTCTCCTCCCCCAATCTTCTACCACACCTTCCTGCTCTTCTTCTTATGGTTCCTTTACACTCTCATTCTAAAAAGATCCCATGCTGACCTTAGGGGAAGCATAAATGTGGCTAACAAATGTAAGGAATAATGCTGTACCTCAATGTAGTCAAGAAAAAGGCCACTAATGCTACGATAAGTTACCTTGGAAAGCGTTAAAAATCAGATCGTCAAATAAACAAGAGCACCTTTTTTGATTAGCTGGTTTAACACAGTATATAATTCCCTGAATATTTCTCAAATTTCTGATATATACAGAAATACCAAAAACAGGTGTTGCCTTACCAACGTAGAACTGCCCGTGGGGGCAGGATTGCTGTGAGCAACCAATGGGAACATGACAGGGCTTTGTGAATAGTAAGGTCCTGCATGGGTGTAAGGGACCAGCAAGGAATCTTTTTGGATTTGATTTTTCCATCCCATCTGATTCACCGTGCTTTCTCAGGTTGGGCCCTGAGGAATTGGCAAATATCTCTGGCACTTCTGGCTTGGGGTTGGTGGGTGGGTAGGTGGGGGGTGTCTGAAAAGGGGCTCACTGATGGTGGCCTAGAGCATTCTTCTCCACTACTTGCTTTCTTTTGCTTTCACAGAGCAGGAAAAGCATGTTCTGTCTTATTAGATTTCAGAGACGTGGGCACGGTACAATATTCCTGATTCAAAACTGTCGGCTAGAACAAGGGGACTGAAGTCTTGGGTGAGTAATTTGAAAAGATATTATGTGAAAGGGATGAAAATAGTTGCAAGGCCTAAAGACAGAGTCTTTGATCAGAAAGACTTCTGTACTTCTCACCCATTATCCTTATTAAAAAAATGAATTGATTATGGCCTCTTAATATACTCAATGAGAAGATCATTAACACAACTGGTTTGAATGGAACTAGCTCTCACAGTCATGGAAAGAGAAAAGGGCAGAAAGGGAGGGTGGGAAGAATGACCTACATTTACATTTGGATGGAAAATCACTTAAGACCTTGATACATAAATAGGCAAAGGAAATGAATGAAAATCCACACACCAGAGGAGATTTAAATAATAAACACAATGAGAGAGTGTTCATCTTGTCTTATGTTGCCCACACAGCACAGTGAGTATGAAATGGTTAAACTACAAGCTCCTAGGCAGGTAGGATATTTAATTATGTCTCTGGGGAAGTGCCCCTGGGATGCACATTGCTTCCCAATTCGGGTCCATCTGCGAGTTGCCTTGTCAACTCTCTTTCTTTGGAGCTGGAATTAAACTTCTCTAGCACTGCTCACTGCTTCGAAAACAGTTTGTCACTTGAAACTCTCTTTCTATTGCAAATAAACTCTGCAACAATAACTGGTCTCATGTGGGGGGCACATGTCCTATACCAGGCATTTTACTAGGCATTCCTACACTAATTAATTTAATCTTTACCCCCACCCTATGATATATCTTCTCCTCTTCCTTCTTCTACGGATAAGTAAAATAAGGCATAGAGAGTGCAGTAGTTTACCAACGTGGCAGAGCGGCGGAGTGCCTGAGCTTCAAAGCCAGCCAGGCTGACTCCAGATCCTACACCACACCTCTCTATCTTCCCCCTCTTCACCTTCTTAGTGAGGCCTCTTCCTTTTTTCTTATCTTAACTCAGCTTTTCCCACTGTCTATAGGACACCTATTTTGTGCTGTTACCTGGTATCCCCCCAGGGCAATGATTCAGTGGTCAAATATATACCAAAAAATTAGGGTAAAACATGTTTCCACTGAACAGTATTTCCCTGATTTTTTAGTCTGCAAGATGATATTCCTAGGGGAAGGTCTATCATGCAATATTTCTCAAACTTACATGATCATGAAACCTTTATTTTACATTATTTGATTGTTCATCTCTAACATCTGGGAGAGCTACTGTTGTGTAGGACACAACTGGGGAGCATCATATTACCTAAACCACAGCTGGGCCTGAGAGCCCTTTACTTCTCCTTCGGCTGAAGGCTGCATTTTCTCCCAGACTTCATGTCTTATGGGGACCCAAGCATGGGAGAATTCTCCTAGATGCTTCCAGACCATGACTCTTTTGTCTCTGTGGGCATAAAAGCCCTCTTCCTTTGAGGCTAATGCCATTCATCCATACCACTCTTTGCTACTTCTCACTGGCTTTATTTGCTGAACTGCTGACCTCTTCCCCATCTACACTGAAGACTTTGACAATTGCATAGCTATTTTCCTCTCCACCCCAGTTCCTTCAATTATCATGGGCAACATCTATGTAGATGAATCACCCAACAGCCAGGCCTCCAAGCTCCTTTCCCTTTGTGACTCCCATAATTTTCACACTTACTCCCCTTCAAGCACCTACACTCATGGTTATTGCCAGGAATCCTACACCTGTAAAAATGTAAATTTTGTATCTCACAATGACCTAAATTTCCCTCCTTCCAGCTTACTCTCTTCCTTACAAAGCTTCTGATTTTTAACCATGTCAAGACTGCTGTCCTCCCAAATGTCCCTGTGCCACATGTCCCACTGCTCCCTTTCCAATGCTTTACTTTCTTCTTTATTCAGTCTAAATCCCATGGTATACAACTTTAACAACTCTATTGACGGCATCCTCACATATCTCACCCTCTTATCCTTTTGCTATGCCTGTCCAGTTCTGCTTGGCTATTCTTTCATTCCTGCTATCAAAAGTCCTCTTTTCAGTCTGGGAAATTCTACTGATTAGAAGAAAGAAGGAAGATTGATATTCATCACTGTCTCTGTCCAAATGGGAATACGCTTCCATTTCTTCTTCCAGTCTACACAAATAATGGTGGTTTATACCCATCTTTCCATCCTTATCTTCCTCTCTTATTTCATTTGAGCATTATCAGGAACCAATCTCCAATATTGGTTGTGCCTTCAGATGGAATTAGCTTCAGGGGTGGATGCTTATAATAAATTTCCTCTGTAAGCAAAATATCACAGATTAGCATTTTCAGGCTTTCTAGGATCTTCAGTAGGCTTCATATTTTCAACATCACGTTTTATTTCAATTGCCAATGGATCGAGCCCATCGCTTCCACAAACATCCATATTGCAGAACAATTTCTGGTCCTCTTAACATGTTTGTTGCGAGCCAATTTAGGCCAAAATTAGATTTCTCTTGATTTAATTAAAATTCCTGCTGTTCAGAAGATATTTTGTGATGTTCAGCCAGCATGCCCAGCAGAAACCCACGTGTGTGTGTGTGTGTGTGTATTTAAAAGGTGCTTTCGTAGTTTGTACCTTATGAATGCTAGACTCTTGACTTAGCAAAAATCACATAGAGTCCTCCCAGGCCCGATATCTGAATACAGCAATATCTGGATAAGTTCTTTACTCTAGGATTTTATAAAATGATAAAAGGATTAGTTGAGCAAAACTAATTCTTCACTGTGGAGAGAGAACCAATACAGGTGATTAGACAGAAATACTTACGAAAGCCACGAGTACAGTGATGTCCTAATATCAATATCCAGGTCCCCCTCTATAAAGACCTAAAGACAACTGTGGTCCAGTTGGACCAAGAAGCCGTCTCTTATCCAGGCCTGGCCTGTGTTCCTTTTTCTGCCTTTTTCTCTCCTTAAAGTTGATTTCCAGGTATGTCCTATAGCAGCTTGTCCCACTGATTTTTTTTTCTCAGCCATTACTTCTGTGATTAATTGCTGTTCACTTTAGGCAGAGTCTTTATCAATTTATTTTTCTTTCAGTTTTGCTTGCCCTTGATATGTTCTGTAAAATTATGGTGTCTGCTTTTTTCCCTCTGACTCTGGGAAAGCTTTTGTTTGTTTGTTTGGTGTTGTAGCCCTCTCCATAGCCTGAGTTCTGGGGTCTATCTGAGTTCACTGTCAAGTAGGGCTGAAGGGAGTGGTTATCTATTCTTATTTGTTGGGGAGGAGAGCTCATTAAGGTGTGAGCTTAAAATGCACCTCTGTGTTATTGACAGTCAGGGAAGATACTGTCAACATCTCACCTATATGCATCAACTTGCCTGCCAGTGTCTGCATCTCTGTGCCTGGGACCTTCTTCCTTCTTCTCCCAGTTGCATCTGTTACAGCAAAAGGTAAGCATGAAGTATTTGGAAATTAACAACCCCTAAGCAACCCTAAATCAATGACTCAAGTGTAGCTGCATACACACCATAGGTCCTTTACTTCTGGAGTAGGATATTTGTGAAGAGTGTGTTTTGTTTGCATTATTTCCCAGAGTTTCGCCTAGGATGAAGCTCCAGTTGCCACCTGGGTAACTAGCTGTCTAGCACACCCTTTATCAACTGCTTTCTCTTCCCTATGTTATTTTCCCTCATTCCCTACTGGGGTTCCCAGCACATTCCAAGTAAATGTCTCACTCAAATCCTTGTCTCAGGGTCTGTTTCCGAGAAGACTCAAACTAAAGTAAACATTACACATTGTTTGAGCAGCAGTAACTCAGGGGCATTCTATTTAACTATTTAACACACTCTGCTGTGAGCTATACTTGCCAAGGACTTTGAGTTTCATTTTGAACAGTTTTAAAGACATTAAAAATTTGAGTTCTCTGTAAAGTAACCAAGAACAATTATACCTAAAGAAGTTATCTTTCTCTAGGGATTTCAGGGTCTGCTAATCCCTCTTAAGTGGGTTTTTCAGACCATTAAATACAAAATCATTCCTGGGATCACAAATAGTTCAATTTTTCAGAGGAAAAGGGAGCCAACAAGATTATTTCCAGTGATACTGAGCTTATTAGAGAATAGTAGCAGTGTGAACTTTTTGAAATATGATTGATTAATGCAGACTAATGTAGACTTAAAATCATGTGTTGGTTATATTCAGAGCAACCTAAAAGTAAGTGTTTTCAATACTGTTAGAGAAGCTTCTATAGTGGTCCAGAGGGATGTATTCAAATGCTTACTACTAATAGATAATGAATTTAAACATAGGGTATTCATTCATTAATTCATTCTGCCATAAATATTATTAGGCTATTGGAGCTCTCTATGGAATTTTTCAGTTCAGTCACCGTGTTCTGCAATTCCAGAATTTATGTTTGGTTCTTTTTTATGGCTTTTTTTCTATAGTATATCTTTGTTGAACTTATTATTTTATTCAGGTGTTGTTTTTCTCATTTCATTTAATTATATATCTGTGTTCTCTATAGCTCACTGAGTGTCGTTAAGATGATTAAATCTAATTCTTTGTCAGGCATTTCTTAGATCTCCATGTCTTTAGGGTTGGTTACTGGGGCTTTATTTTGTGCAAGTTTTCCTGATTATTTGTAATCCCTGTGGCCTTGTGTTGGTGTGTGCACATTTGAAAAAGTAGGTACCTCTTTCTATCTTTACAGACTGGCTTTGGCATGGAAAGTCCTTCACCAGTCAAGCTCTGGGCAGGCAGGCTGGCAGCGTCTGTGGATGGGGTTGCTGCTGTAGTCCTTAAGGTGAGCTGACCTGGGGCCTGGGTCTATGGAGGTGGGCACAGAGCCTGGGTTCACAGGAGCCAGCATAATGCTGGAGTCCACTGGGGTGGTCCTGGAGACTGGGTTCACAGGGGTGTGCCTGGAGTCTGGGTCAATGGGTGCCAGCCTAGCACTTGGGACTTCAGGGCCTGGCCTGGTACAAAAATAGGTCTGGAATCTGAGTCCACAGAGGCTAACCTAGAGGCTGGATATGCAGATTCCAGTCTGCTGTCTGGGTCTGTGGGGGTTGACTTAGAGCCAGAGTCTGTAGAAGTTGGCCTGGCACTGGGATGGGCCTGGAGCCTGACACTATAGGGACTGGCCTGTGCTGGGGTGGGCCTAGAGCTTGGATCTGCAGGGGCCTACTTGATGCCTAGGTCTGCAGGGGTTGGCTTGGGGTCTGGGACCATGGAGGCTGGCTTGGTAATGGGATGGACCTGGGGCCATGGGGACTGGCCTCGTGCTGAGGCAGTCCTGAAGCCTGGGGTCATGCAGGCCACCCTAGCACCTGGCCCATATGGGCTGGCCTGGCACTGGCATGGGCTTGCAGTCTGGGTTTTTGGGAGCCAGCTTGGTGATGCAGATCACTGGGGCAGGCCTGGTTCTGGGGTCCAGAGTGAAGTCAGGTGCTCATTTTGCATTCCTTCCCCTACTCAGAGGATATCTCTGCACCGTGCTGTGTAGGCTTAGGGGAAGGAAAGCGGTGACATCAGTAATAGACAACTGTCCTTTCCACCATCTTCAATGTTTCTGTTCTTATTTCTGTGCTATACGCTCAGCTGTGTTCCTTCACTTTTGTGCAGGTGTTTTTGTGTATGGATAGTTGTTCAAATCCATGTTTCTGCAGTGGAATGAGCACTGGAAACTTCTCTCTTCCATCTTGCTGACATCACTCTCCAGACTCATTCTACCCGATATTATTCACCTGTGTATTTACCTGCTTATTTTATGCCTCCCACACCAGGATGTAAGCTCCATGTGGGTGGTCAGGGTCTTTGTCTTTTTCATTGCTCTATCTTCAGCACTTCTATCTATTATTGCCTCACACAGTTCAATACTATTTGTTGCATGAATAAATGAATAAAACCCAAGTTCTTAAATCCAGAGACATGTAACTGACCAACTGTGTTTGGAAATTCTGGCAAAACTGTTCTCATAATTTCATGACTGTTCTGCCTAGGATTAAGCTGGTTCTATGCTGTTATGTTTATAGAAATTCACTAGCAATTTCCATAACAACATCATTTTTTTCATGGACATATGCCCTTTGCTTGATCTTGTGGGCTGGAAATAATAAGCATAATTAAAGCAATAAATTAAAATGTCACAAACCACATGGGACCTAAAATTCATTCCCAAGGGTATTCCATGGGTTCTGACCCCTGTTTTACTAAATACATGTTTAAATAGAGGAAGGAAAGTACTCATAAATAATGAATGAGTGGGTACATGTCCACTGTCTGCAGTCCTCTATAAGTCAAGTCTGAGGTATAGGTCTTTCTGCTCCAGGAACCTGAAGATGATACTCACACTGTTGTTTCCAGAGACCAGAGCTGTTTCCAATTTGTCTCTTTTGTACGATCAGCTTACAGCTATAGAACTATTTCATCTCCTGAATGCAAGTGGCTATAGTAGGTACTGAAAGATTATTTGCCATGGAGCTCTCACATCTCTATACGTCTTGCAAGTAGAGGCATTGACAACCTTTTCTGAACTATCTTTTTGAGCAAGTGTGTATAGCAAACAGTCTTGCTAGACAAAGATAACATCTCCCTTCAGAGAAAAGGTTGGGTAGGCTTGCTTGCAACCTATTGTAAGAGATGGAGTTTCTTAAGCTCATGATTCCTCTTCTATAATGCAACCCACTATGTGTGCAAGAGTTATCTGGTATTCTTCACATCTGTCTGTGAGAACTGGGGCTTAGGGTGCTGGCACAAGAAATAATGATATTTCAGCCATTGATTTTGCTGTATTGACCTTGTTTCTGACCCAGGAGTCTTGTGGCTTCTGCCAGCATCCATGAAACTTTGGCAGGTTCACTTGTTAATTAACTTACCAAAAGTGTAGAATCTCAGACCTTTGCAGTCTTGACAGTTAAAATTTGATAATTTCTTGTTGACGAGGCAGGACGTATATGATAAAAAATACAAAGCCTGTTGACCAGAATGAAGAAGTATCTGAAAACCACATCTCATGAAGAACAGTTGAAGGGACTCAGAGAGATCAGCACGGAGAACAAAAGACCAAGGGAGAGCATGAAAGTAGTCTTCTAATATTTGAATAGTAATATTGAAGAAAGAACACTCTTTGCCTGAGCTGCTACAAAGGACAAAGTCCAAACCAATATGTTCAAAACATATGGAGGCAGATGTCAGCCAACTGGCAAGGAGATATGCTCCTTACCTGCAAAGAGCTGCAACTGATACACACAGACTAGTTGGATTTTATAATTTAGATGGAACTTGTTTGGTTCAGACTCTAATTAGGCATGCTCAATAATAGAATGGACTCCTTCAATAGGTCTGTGCTCAAAGGTATGGAAAGTATTTAAATACATCTCCAGAATAATTTATAAAGAACCGACTCTTCTACTAAGAAATTTTTTCACACAATATCTTGTGTTTCTTGAACAATCTCAAATTCTAGATGTTTTTGGTTATTATCCTGTTGATATATTTCTTCTAGACCACAGGTCTAGGCAGGTTAGAATTCAGGTTTCTGTGTGGACTTGCCTAGAGCTTTAAGCCACTACGTATACTTATTTCCATACTGTTCAGCTGGCATCTCATAAAAGCAGAACTCTAGTCTAGAGAGGAACCAGAAACATATATGGGAGCCAGATCATACTGACTACTTCACTACTCATTCATTCAATGCGCAGTTACTCAGCATCTACTTTGTGGCAGCCCCTCTGCTGGATATGGAGAATATGGGGAAAAGTGAAACAGCTTCTTGTCCTTAAAGGATTCACGTCTAGGTGGGGGCACAGGTAAGTAAGTCAACACTTACAGCACATTTTTCTTAGTGCTAACACAGATGCATGTAAATCCAGAGTCCTGTTGGAGCAGAGAGGGGGAGTGTACAAAGCAGACTAGGCATAGAAAGAGAGTTAGGGAATTCGAAAGAGAAATTGAGCAATTTTAGAAGTGAGGCTAGGGTGTAATCTGCAGAAGGAAAAGCTGATCCTAAAGCACAGAAGTATGAAATAGCGTGATGCATTCGAGGAGCTACAGATAGTATCATCTGTCCAAAGTGAAGGTCGCATGTGCAAGAATGAAAGAGTTGGAGGGTTAAGCAAGAGCCAGATCACAAAGGTCTTGTTGGCTCGGAAATCAGTAGAATTTCCTGTTGCAAAGATGATTCCAGCTGCATGAGCAGCATTGATTGGAGAGGGGAAAGACTTGGGGGCAGAAGATAAATTAGGGGGTGGTTGCAATAATCCAGGAGAGAGATGTTGAAGGTTGAACAAGTGCGATTAGTGTACATGCTGAAATATGGGTATAAAAGTGTCCTGGATTTGCTTTAGAAACCTTTTATGTGTCAAGAGCAATTCCAGAGTTCTGAATCTTAGACTCTGTAGCCTGTCCAGGCCAAGACTCATGACAAAATGTACAGAGGTTGGTCCCATGGGGTGCATCAGTGGCACCAGGTAAGCCAGGTTGGGAGGGAAGGGGCCGCCTCTCTTATCCTTATTGGTCTTAGCTTTTCCAGTTCTTCTGGAAGGCATTATGGATGCTGGGTGCATCTTCCAGTGTCAATAGAGATCATTTAAAGATTGGATACTGAAATATTTCTGAAAGGGAAAGGGCTTGGTTGCTAGGAAACCAATGGCCACTATTAACCACACCTACAGGGCAGCTCCAGATCAAGTCTTTTCTCTTTAGAAAGGAATTTCTAATTCCCACCTTCAACTGCCATTGCCTACATATTTAATTTCCTTTTTGGGTACAGCAGCCATCTGGCCCGCTAACAAAGGGTTTCCAGTTGATTATGCAAAGTGTTCATAGTTAAAACTTGGCCAGATGTTAGTCTTTCATTTCTTCACCCCTCCTTTGAAATCAGGAGAGAATTAGGCAGGTTTTTTTTCTTTCTTTCTTTGGGGCTAAGAACGAATAACATGGTGACAATATTTTTTAGAGTTCTCACATCCATTTCATTGTCTAAATGACTTTTATTAAACACCCACAACTTCAGGCAAATAACTGGGCTAGGCACCAAGGCATGTAAGACAGCAGGTTGGAGAGAGAAAATGACAGGCATGAAATGTGCGCAATAGGGGATCAGGATGTGCTGGTCTTCATGCTATCGCCCAGCCCCTAGTACAACAGCACAGTGCTGGTCCTTGGGGTGTGCTCAATACAGATTTGTAGCAGAAAACAAATCTCTATTGAATCAGAACTCAATGCCCAATCTCCCTCTGTACTCATCACAAGTTCCCAACAAAAGGAACCAATAGTTAAAGAAATTCAACCACAGCCCAGTGACACAGGTGGTGGGAGAAAGCTCAGGAGCACAGCCCAGCCAAGTGGAGGGAGGAGCCTGGGGAGGCTCTTAGCTATCCTCTGACCTCAGGAGCTATAAACAGGAAATCAACTACATTTTGAGAATTGTTATGGGCTGAATTGTTACCCTCCCCATTCGTATGTTAAAACCTTAACCCCCAGGACTTTAGCATGTGACTGTTTTTGGAGATAAGGTCTTCGAAGAGATGATTAGGTTAAAACGAGGCCATTAGGGTGGGATCCCTAATGCAATAGAACTGATGTCCTTAGAAAAGAAGGAAGTGAGACCAGAAATGTGAGCACAGAGGAAGGGCACATGAGGATGCCATTAAAGAGGCCAAGCAGAGAGGCCTAAGGAGCAACCACCTTGCTGGCATCTTGATCTTAGACCTCCAGCCTCCAGAAATGTTAGCAAATATGTTTCTGCTGTCTAAGCCAGCCAGTCTACAGTATTTTGTTATGGCATCCCTAGGAACTTATATAAGAATTTTCACATAGACTATCCAAATCTGGGGAGGAACAAACTTAATCTTCTCTTTTCCTTCTTATAATTGAAAATTAGTGGCAGAAGCTTCTAGGGTGAGACTAATGACACATGGAAAAGAAAGAAGTCCAGAAGAGTGATGTGCTCTGATGCCATGAAGACTCCAGGGCACCATGCTGAATCAGAGCAATGAAGCCTGAGGCATCCCTCTCCTCCTGCAATAGCTTAATTTCTCCAGCTCTCAAGTAAGTAAACACTGGAACAGGGCATTTAACACAGCCTCAGAAGAGTGAGTGGCCACTGGGAATTCTAACAGTGTCACACGTAGTAGAAGTTTTCACATTGGTCAGCTGAGCTTCCCTGGCCCTTTTCACTGCCCATCACCATCTAAGACCTCAGGTTCCTGAAAAGATATACCCAAAGGAACACACAATAGCTGTCCTCAAAGGACGTGTTTTGGGAAAAAGCTAGTCTTAAAAGTTACATCAGAGCAAAGAGAAGTTCTGCCCAGAGCTAGTCAGCAAGCACATGATGAAAAAAAGAAAAAGAGTATCTCAAGTACATAAATAAATTATAGGAGAAAATGAAGAATCAGAAAAATTCATGCAAAATACAGATAGAGAATCCAGTCTAGAAGAAAACATAACCCAAGGAACAGAAGGCAATTCCCCACAAGTGTTTCTAGTTATTGAGCAACCTAATAAGAGCATGAATTCAATAAAAACAAGTGCTCAAAGATGAGATAATAAAGCAAGAGAACATGATACAAAGGGACATTGTAGCTCGAAGGAAGAAAAATGGTAGAATAAACATACTTTCATTGCAAAACTGAAAAATAAAATTAAAAAAAGTAAAGAAGGGAACAGACATCACTGAAAATTCAATTACTGAAAATTGTGAAAAGGCTTAAAAACAGCACAATGAAGGCAGATCAAAAAGTGTAAAAACATCATCAGATAGATGCTAATAGATAGGGAGGGCAGGAAAAGATAAATCTAACAATCATTCAATTCATTTAACAAATATTACGGAGCACAGCTGTGTAACATAATCTTCAATGAGTTTACAGACAATAAACAAACAGGCCAATATGTCAGATGGTGATAAGTGCCAAGGATAAACATATAGCAAAAAAGCAAAAAACAAAAAAACAATGACAAAAAAAAACCACACACACAAAAATAAAAACAAACAAACAAAAAGGATGGTAAGGATAGTGGTGGTGGAGCTATTGCTATTTCATAGGGGATGCTCAGAGAAAGCCTCACAGGGCAACTCTGGAGGTGAGAACTGCAGCAAGCAAGGGAGCCAGCGCTGAGGACACTTAGGGGAAGAGAGTTCCAGAAGGGAACACAGGTATAAAGGCCCTGGGGTGAAAATATGCCTGATAGGATTAGGAACTTCATGGGGGCCATGTGACTAGGACAGAGTCAGCAATGAGGAGGGTGCTTGGAGATGTGTTTAGAGAAATGGAAGGAATCAGATTTGCACCACCCTATATGCCATTGTGGGGATTTGGGTATGAATTCCATTCCACAGAATGTTTTGAACAGAAGAGGGACAAGGTCACTGTGGCTGAGTTGTTGAGTAGGTAGAAACAAAGAGACTAGTTTGAAGTCTATTGCAATCATTAAAGCAAGAGATGATGGTGGGGTAGAGCAGGGTGGAAGGGGAGGTTGGTGAGAAGTGGTCAGATTCTGGATATATTGAAGGGAGAGGTCATAGGATCTGCTGAAGGATCAAATATGGAGCATGGAGGCAAGGGAAAAGCCAAGGATAATTGCAAGGGTTTTGGCTTGAGCATCTGGAAGGATAAAGTTCCTGCTTATGAGATTAGGAAGACTGTGGTAGAAGCAGGTTGGTGATGGGAACCAGAGTCTGGAATTAGGCATGTTAAATATGCTTTTAATTCAAGTGGAGTTAGTGGAGGTGGTTGGATGCACAATTTTGGAATTTTGAGGAGAGGTCTGGCTTAAAGATATAAATTTTTGTGAGTTATCAGTGCATAATTGAAGTCCTTCAAGTGGAGAACAAAATAAATAGAACAGAAAAATTATGCAAGGATAAAATGAAATTTAAAAAATCCATGACTCTGCAGATTAAGAGAATTTGCTCTGTTGCAAAACAGTCTGATGCAGAGCACCTACACAGAGAAAGCATGTAATGCAGAGACATATCCTGGCTCAGTTGCTGGGCTTCCAGGAAAAAGAATGAGCTCTTCAGGCATCCAGGAAGCATAAGGAAGTCACAGAGGCAGGAGACTAACCACAGCATTATCCGATAGTCAAAGGTAACAGACCAATGTCTACATTTTTTGGAGGAAGTTGTGATTCAAGAATGTCAGATATAACCAAGATGTTGTTTAAGAACAGGACAATAGGGAGATATTCTTAAATAACTCAGATAACTCAGGAAATATTGCACCCCTGGGCTTTTACTAGAAAAAAAAATTACTTGAAAATGAATTTGGGTCACTTATAAGATGAATCAAAGCATGGAACTCAGGAATGGAGGATTTGGTAAAGGTGAGCATTGCATCCATTTAAATATAGACCCAATACCAAATAATTATGAGAATTAGTCTTACAAAGCAGAGTGCCAATATTACAAACCTTGACAGTGTGAAACGATGCTCTAACTAACAAAAATCAGGTGGTGGTGGGAGAACTGGTGGGAGGAATTGCAAGAGTGCTAATGGCTTCATTGCTTATGGGAGTCAATCAATCAAAATGGAAACTTGTTAGTTTTAAAACACCTAATATCTCTAGTGATGATCTTCATAATTTTATTTCCTAACATCAGAAATATTTAAAAATAATCTATTATAGTAAAGAAACATTTCAAGGTTAGCAATTCCTTCCATTTCATTTTAATTCCTTTGTTTTGGTAAATTCACATAACATTAAACAATTTTTATAAAAAACACTGCTTATAGCATGATTCTATTTTTGAAAAAATCTATTAATCTATTGTCTGTCTATGTTTCTATATTGAAAAACACGTGGAACAATATTCATCTAAAACATTGATGATTAGGTCTGGGTAGGATAATTTGAGATGGTTTTAATTTGTTGTGTGTTTTGTGTGTGTGTGTGTGTGTGTGTGTGTGTCTGCTTTTTCTACATTGCTTGAGTTCACAATAAGCATGCATTATTTTTAGAAAAATAATATGATATTTCTTTTTTTGAAAAAAGTAACCATGAGAGATTGCTTATGAGTGGCTCGCTGAATGAGTGAGAAAAGATATTATTGTGGGCTTGGTCTGTGGGGAAGGCTTGGACAAAGGGCCTTAAATGGAACATTTACTGGTGTAAAAGATCTTGATTGGGCCTACAGAAATGAAAAATACATCAAGTTGTAGAACCATGTACGAAAGGCTTTGCAAAGGTATATCTTATTCAAGGAATACAAAAATCTTCCTTATATTCATCACCTACTATGTGTCAGAATACACGTATCTGTCTCTTACAAGGTAAAGGTTATTGTCCCCATATGTCGTAAAAGGTTAATTCAGAAGACTCGGTGTGTCCAAACCCTGTACATTATAAAGAAAGGACTGGCCTTTGACCGGCTCCTGAGAGAGAACCTCTGAACCCTTAGAATACCTTGCCTGGTGAGAGTGTCTTTGTGTAACTGAAACTTTAGCCCATACCAGATAGTTTAGATGATAACTTACTCTAACAGTGTGATTTAAAGTGAACATCTGTTTTTTGTTCTCCTGGGGCCTGGCGTTTTTGAACTCTATGGATGCTGGAGACTGAGCAGTGAAGAATAGTCGTGTAGGTACTCCATGCAGATGTCACTGACCTCCAATAAAAACCCTGGACACCAAGGCTTGGGTGAGCCTCTCTGATTTTCGCAATGCTCTATACGTACTGCCACATATCATTTCTTGGACAATTACGCACTGTCCATGTGATTCTGCTGGGAGAGGACAACGGGAACATTGTACTTGTCTCTCCTGGACTGTGCCCTGTGTACCTGCGGTGATTTTAATCTATGTCCTTTCACTGCAATAAACCATAACTGTGAGTATATCCACTTTTCTGAGTTTCGTGAGTCCTTCTAGTAAATCATCGAATGTGAGGGTGGTCTTGGAGAACTCCTATGTGACCCCACTTTACAGATGAACTGAAGCTCAGAGGACTTATGTGACCTGCTTGTGATCACACAGCCAGCAAACAAAAGAACCAGAATTTACACTGAAATTCTTCCTGGCTATAAAGCTTTACTCTTCTTTTACAGCAGAAATTTGCAAACTATTTTTCTTTTTGACAGCATAATACTTTGGGATATGTGTGCAAGAAAACTCAACAGGATGCCTAATATGCAAATTAAGAACTAGAATAATACACCATTCTTGTTGAAGTGTGTAGGAGGGTTTTGAGTCAAATCATTCGATCCCACTCACCCATCCCCCCAACAGGCACTGAAGCATCATCACGCTAAGCTAGACCGCTGGGAAAAAGGTTGTACACCTACACGAGCCACATTAGCTACCTCCATACTGACCTTCCTCCTCAGTCTTTTCCATCTGCCTAACTCCTCCTTGGTCATCTCAGGCTTCATGTGTTCCTGGACATTGCTTCCTACCCCTCAAGTCATAGCTCAGTGACCCTTCTGTTTGGGATCACTAAAAGTTCTGCTGTGCCTGAGGCTGCCCCAGTTTTACCACTGCAAACTCCATGTTCCAGGAAACCCCTCAGTCTCACATAAGCTGGGGTCATTTGTGATCCTACTGCAGTCTTCTACAGCAGTGCCCCTCAACTCTGAGTGTGGACATGAGTCACATGGGGATCTTCTTAAAACACGGACTACTTTGATTTGGTAGGTTATGTGGGGTCTGGTATTTTGCATTTTTAATGCACTCCCGGGCGGGAGGTGGGGGGATGCTGCTATTGCCAATCGTGCTGGTGTGAGGGCCACACTTCAAGGGTGAGGGAGAAGAGCACACTTTGCTTTTTCTATCTCAGCAATCATTGCACTGGATTGCGATTTCTTGTATGTTGATTCCTCCCACTAATCTGTGAGTTCCCCAAGGAAAGGAACTGTGTCCTAAGGCACTGTGTTCCCAATCCTAACAGGGTACCTGGGACAGGTACCTGTTTAAAAGATTCCCTTTAGATGAGTAGAAAAGAGTAAAAATCCTTAAGAGGGGCCCAGGATTTGTGCCTAAGGACTGGCTGGGACCAGTATGAATCCAGTTAACTAAATACATTTATGTGGGGCCAGGAAGGAGCTGGATGGTGGGTATGGGATGGGGATGCTTGAGTCTAGCTTGACGTCTGCTGTGTGCTCTCACATTCAGTTACACCCTTAAAGAGGTAACGGGCATGAGTAACTGGAGTCCAGAGGAAGGAGGAGCACACAGTTCAGAGGCGGAATGCGTGGACCCTCACTCTGATCCTCTGGGAAAATGGATGCTGGGAAATGCCTCTTGGATTATGTCATTTAAAAGCACTGGAGTCCAAAGTGTCTTCTCAGGACTAGTTCTCACACTCCAAAATGTTGCTTTGTGGAAGCTACGTGGAGCCTGGGCTATTTCGATTCTGTAATTCCAAAGTGGCCTATTGATAAAACCAATATTGACTTATTTGTGTCAGGTAGAATCCACAAAGCCCTGGTGAGTCTGCCCGTTCAGCAGAGGAGGGGAAAGGCTCTGAGAAGTTAAGCAACTTGTCCAAGATCACACAGAGTAAGCAGAGCTGGATACAATTTTCTAATTCTTAATTTAAAGTTCTTTCGGCTACATCACACCAAATCCCAGAGTGGAAAACTTGTGTGCCAGCCATGGGAATGTATAGCTTTGTCCCCCACTGTGGCATTTTCAGGGTATTGTTCCCTTTATAAACAGAGCTATCAAAAGTTGAAAAACATTCAACTTCACAGAATCCTAAAAGAAATGGCCATGTGGCCAATGACCTGGGAATTGAGCTGACTGAATCTGCGCTGGGCGTTGCCTGGAGCAGGCGGGCTGGTAGCCTGACATAATTCCTCATCTGCTGTAGGGACAAAGGGGAAAGCAAAGCTGCCTCTTATCTGGGAATCCCCCTTATTTGGGGGGTTTTGACTAGACCTTGATGTTAATTAAATTGTTTTTAGGGCCTAATGTATTATATGTAATGTTTGCTTTCTAATGACCACCAGATGGTTTTTCAATGCTAACGAGGGGTGTATAATGACTCCCAGATACATAGTAGAAGCTGTAGAAGTCAACGTGCTGTCAACCAAATGGATTCTCTGGGCAGAGTTAGCACTCCCCAGGGCTGGTCACCAGGCCAGGACTTTGGCAGCAGTGGTGTGGGGGATTTGCCACACTGGTTGGTATTCACTGTTAGGCTCTTGGCAATGAGGGCAAGCTCAAATGACACTGACCTCCAGTGCTAGAACACAGTAGGTACTAGTGGAGCTTGCTGGTTGAATTCATCAAAGAATGTCACAGTTGGAATGGATCTTAGAGTCCAGATTTGCCCACCTTTAATGAGTGTGAGAATCTCTTTTTAGTATTTAAAAAATAACTTTCATTTTTTTACTTTATTATAAAAGTAATATCTCTGCAGAAAATTAGAAGGTATAGATCAGCAAAAAGAAAAAGAGAAAGAAAGAAGAAAGTGAAAGGAACAAAGAAACAATGTAGAATAAAGAATTAAAAAAGGAAAAAAAAAGTCATCCATAGGCTTACTGTACCTACATCAATATGCCTAAATCTAATTTGACTGAAACAAGTTTGTCCGTGAATCATTTGTCAATTCACGTTTGCCTAAAATTCAATCCTCTTTTGCATCTTTTTGGACCTTAGGCTTTGTCTTTTCATCTTTTGGGCATGCAAGTATCTCTTAACAAAAAGGTACTTCTAACTTAAAAGCAATTCTAACTTATTTTTGTACATCTAATTAGGATTTATCAAAATTGCAATGTTGTATAAATAATGAGAAACATCTGAAAGAGGGATAATTTTAGTAAACAGTAGTAGATATTTAGAGATATTAGAGATATTTAGAGAACCTATCTTTAGGAAAACTGATTGTTTTAGGTGAACTGGCTGTTACGATAGTCATTACCTGTGAGTAAACAATTTCCATATTTGGTCTCTGGGCACTCTTTTTGACATGGGTCTACTCTTGTCAGTGTAGACAGAGGAGATTATCTAGCTATCTATCTACACACATATACATACTACATATATACATATATGTAGATATGTAAATTGTGTTAGATACAGTATATTAAATGTATCTTACATGTATATTCTATGCAGCAATAAACAAAAAAGACATTTTAACTTAAAACCTACTCAGTTAATATAAACTATATGTTACTGGAAATTTTATAGCATTATATTAAATACCTAAACAGTATTTGATTCCATTGATAGTTTATTATTGAATATTGCAGTTATACCTAATGTTCTGCTATTACAAATAATATATTATATGGCTTGCTTTTCTTTTTGCTCTTAACACTATATATCTCAAACATCTTTCATGACAGTATATATAGATGATTCTCTTGGTCAGTTACATAGTATTTTACAGAATGGATGTGCCATAATCTTTTAAAACTATTTTTTCTTCTTTGGGGCTAGACTTCTGTGTGCATGCATAATATTTCTCAGATTAAATTTCTAGAGGTGGTATGCATGCTTTTAAAAGTTTTGATACATACATTCCCAAATTTCTCTCCAAAAAAGTTGTACCAGTTTACACGTCCACCAGTGGGATATAATAACATCAGTTTACCTACAGTGTTCTCAACTCTGGGCTGTTCTTTCTCTTTTTTCCCCTTTAATTCCAAAAACAATAATGCTCATATCAAAAAAAATAAACCAATAATATAGAATTATTGAGAGTAAAAAGGATAAAGGATTCTTACTTCTCTGCATCTCTTCCTTTAATCTTCTCATCCAATTTCCCTATTCAGAGGGACCTCTGTTAAAATTTGATGAGCATCTTTCTAGAACATGCTCTTCCACATTTACATTGCATATACCTGATCATAAATGGGATCAGACTGCATAGGTGCTCTTTTGCTTGCTTTCGTTTGTATGTATCAAAATATCTCAAACATCTCTCCGTGACAATATGTATAGAGAACTCTTTTGAACAATTAAATAATATTTGAATAATTGATGCACCACAATCTTTTAAAACTATTCCTTTAATGGACATTTAGCTCCTGTGTATTCACTATTTGTAACATTTAAAAAATGGCTATTTTTTAAAGGAGAAAATTGTTATTTCTATCTTAACATACATTTTCATGATTTCTAATTTTGTTAAACATTTCTCATATACTCACTGGCCATTTGTATTTCTTTTGCAAATCGCCGGGCTACATGTTGAGGCAGAGAGTGCGTGTGCTCTCTCATACCTGGATTAGATCTTTTGCTTCTAAGTGGGGCCAGGTGGCTGTTTCTTATCAACTGAATGTGAGTGGAGAAAATGTACATCACTTCCAGGCTGAGGTAGTTAAGAATGTGTGTGCCCTAGAATACAGCAGTGCCATATGCTGGAAAGACCCTGGGCTCCAGATGACTGCATGGAGCAGAGTTCTCCTGTCCACTCATGTTGGGCTATAATAGAAGCAAGAAATAAACTCAGTGTTAAGCTACTGAGACTTGGAGCTTGTTTATTGTAGAAACTAGAATTATTTACCCCAAAAAATGTATGTATGGATTTCCTTTTATCTTAAAAAATTTTCCCTGACCCTCAAATAATAGTAGTTTTATTTTTAGTGTTTAGGGATAAACTTGTTTAACTTCAATAGCCTCAGGAAATTTTTACTGTTTTCCCTGTTGGGAATCTTTCTCCCATGCGGTTGGCTGGATCCTTTTCATCTTTTAGATTTCATTTTAATCATCACCAACTCAGAGAGGTCTTCCCTGACCACCAAGCTCATGAAGTCTTGCCTTAGTCTGCTCATAGAGAGATGACTTTCTTCATAGCACTTTTAGCAATTTTTATTTCAACATTTACCTATGTGTTCGTGTTTGTCTCTTGCTCTGTTGAAGAAAGGGATGGTGACAGAGTTGCTCCCAGTGTATCAAGCACTTAGTAGAGGGTCTAGCTTAGCATAGGTACTCAGTAAACTTTTGCTGAGGAATGAATGATTCACAATTCTTTAAATACATTTAAAAAATAGTACTGCATATAGGTATAAGTTGTAGACATTTGCTTAGTACACAGATGGATTTGCCAATTGTTTAATAGTACTTCCATGGCTCCTGGGAATGTGGGGTCCCTGGAAGGGTCCCATTGGTATGGTCAGACAAACTCACTGAGAAAATAGCAAAACTGAGACCCAGAAAGAAGTGACTCATCGAAGGTCACCAAGAGAGTGATTGTTTTGTTTTGTTTTGTTTTGTTTTGTTTTGTTTTGAGACAGAGTCTCACTCTGTTGCCCAGGCTAGAGTGCTGTGGCATCAGCCTAGCTCACAGCAACCTCACACTCCTGGGCTCAAGCGATCCTCCTGCCTCAGCCTCCCAAGTGGCTGGGGCTACAGGCATGAGCCATCATGCCCAGCTAATTTTTTCTGTATATTTTTAGTTGGCCAATTAATTTCTTTCTATTTTTAGTAGAGACAGGGTCTTGCTCTTGCTCAGGCTGGTTTTGAACTCCTGACCTTGAGCGATCCACCTGCCTCGGCCTCCCAGAGTGCTAGGGTTACAGGCGTGAGCCACCGCACCTGGCCAAGAGAGTGATTGTTTATCCAGGACTAAATTCTGATTCTTCTAATCCCTATAGCAGTACAGCGCAGTGGTTAGACAGGCAGTATAGACACTTGACTCCAAACCCCCAGCTCTGCTGCTTACTGTCATGTGGCCTTTAATAACTTGTCTAAGTCTCTGTCTTTCTCTTTCATAAAAAGGGAGCAATAATACCTCAGTGTGGTTGGGAAGTTTATGTAGGTAATACAAACAGCCTTCCATATCTGTGGGTTCTGTATCATGGATTCAACCAACTGAGGATCAAAAATATTAGGGGAAAAAATTTTCACCAAGTTTCAAAAAGTAAAACTTGAATTTGCTGTGTGCTGAGTACTACGTTGAATCCAAGTGAATGAAGTGATGTGTCAGCATAATATTAAGTATTAGAAGTAATCTAGAGATGCTTTGAAGTATATAGTAGGATGTGTGTAGGCTACATGCAAATATTACACCATTTATCTAAGGAACTTGAGCACAAATTTTGATATCCAAGGGTGGTACTGGAATCTAAAGATACCAAGAGATGACTGTGTATATTAGGTGATTATGATTAAAGTGTTCCTCTCTGAGAAGGTGGTCAATAAACAATTATTAATATGATGATTATCATAGTTTATAATAGATGAATTTACTCATCATCATTCACTTACTTCCATGTTCATTTACTGGCTGCCTTTTGTTTTGTGCCAGATCCTTGCAGGGTGCTGGGACAATGAAGCTGTGTAAGGCATTATTTCTACCCTTGAGAGTTCTCGTGGCCTGAGAAATACTCATGAGCAGATGGTTACACCAAAGCAGGACGGTGCTGTGCTCAGGTGTACAAAGGCAGTGACAGGCTTGCCTGAGGGGAACTGAAGGGCAGAGACGGCATTCCTTGATTTCCCTCTCTAGAAAGCAACTGCTGTTCAAAAGGTGGCACGTGTTCCTCTTTCGGCTAACACCGTAACTAGATGAATTGATGTAATAGCAGAGGATATTGCTAAAGAGGACCGGGATTGCATTGAATCTGTAGATCATTTTGGAAGACCTGACATCTTGACAGTATTGAGTTTTCCTATCCATGAACACGGAACATCTCTCCATTTATTTAGTTTTGCTTTTATTTTGTTCATCAGAGTCTTGTAGTTTTCCTCATATAGATCATGTGCATGTTTTGTTAGATTTATATATCATTTTGGGGGGTCCTAATGTAAATAGGAATGTGTTTTTCAGTTCAAATTATACTTATTCATTACTGGTATGTGGGAAAGCAATTAACTTTTGTATATTAAACTTGTATTCTGAAATGTTAAAATTGCTTTTTAGTTCCAGGAGTTTTTTGTCAATTCTTTCAGATTTTCCACATAAACAATAAGAAAGATAGTTTTATTTTTTCCTTCTCAATCAGTATATCTTTTATTTCTTTCTCTTGTCTTATTGCATTAGCCAGAACTTCTGGTATAATATTAAAAAGTGGTGAGAGAGAACATCCTTGCCTGTTTCTGATCTTAGTGGGAAAGTTTCAAGCTTCTCATCAGTAAGTATGATATTAGCTGTAGGTTTGTTGTAGACCATTCTTTATTAAGTGGTAAAGTTCTTCTCTATTTCTAGTTTACTGAGAGTTTTTTGTTGTTGTTATCATGAATGGGTGTTGGATTTTGTCAAATGCTTTTTCTGCATCTATTGATATAATTGTATAATTGTCCTTATTTAGTCTGTTGATATGATGGATTACATTACTTAATTTTCAAATGTTAATCTGGTCTTGTATACCTGGGATAGATCCCACTTGGTTGTAGTGGGATTTATTTATATATTGTTGGATTTGGTTTGCTAATATTTTATTGAGGGTTTTTGCATGTATGTTCATGAGAGATATTGGTCTATAGTTTTACTTTCTTGTAATGACTTTCCTGGTATTAAGATGATTCTGATGTCGTAGAATGAGTTAGAAAGTATATATTATATATATAACATATATATCATTATATTTATGTATAATTGAATATAACATTGCTATTATTTTGAACAAATTACCATCTGTTAGATCAATTAAGAATAAGAAAAATAGCCAAGTGTGGCTGCTCACACCTGTAGTCCCAGCTACTCAGGAGGCTGAGGACAGAGAGAGGATCATTTAAACTCAGGAGTTTGACGCTGCAGTGAGCTATGATCACGCTATTGAACTCCAGCCTGGATAACAGAGTAAGAGCTCATCTTTAAGAAAAAAAACCCAAGAAAAATAAAAGTTTTTATTTTACCTTCACTTATTCCTTCTCTTTTGGTATTCTCCCTTTTTTAAAAAATGTCAATATGAGTTTCTGACCTATATAATTTTTTTCTCTCTGAAGAACTTTTTTGAACATTTCTTGCAGGGCTGGTTTGTTGGCAATAAATTCCCTGTTTTTGTTTGTCTGAGAAAGCCCTTATTTCTTCTCCATGCTCAACATATAATTTTGCAAGGTATAGAATTCTTGATTGGTGGGTTTTTTTCTCTCAACACTTTAAATATTTTTCTCCATTCTCTTCTTGCTTGCGTGATTTCTGAGGAGAAGTCAGATATAATTCTTAACTTTGCTTCTCTAAAAGTAAGTTGTTTTTTCCCCTCTGACTTCTTTTAAGATTTTTTCTTTATAATTGATTTTTTGCAGTTTTAATATGATATATCTAAGTGTAGTGTTTTTGTTTGTTTGTTTGTTTTGCATTTATTCTGCTTGGTGTCCCCTGAGATTCATGGATATGTGGGGTTTTGTCCAACATTAAGTTAGGGAAATTCTCAGGCATTATTTTTTCAAACATTTCTTCTTTTCCTTTCTCTTTCTTTTCTCCTGGTATTCCCATTACGCATATTTACATCTTTAGTAGCTGTACCACAGTTCTTATATATTCTATCCTGGTTTTTTTTTCAGTCTTTTTTTCTTTTTGCTTTTCAGTTTGGAGGTTTCTATTGAGCTATACTCAAGCTCAGAGATGCTGTTCTCAACCATATCTATCAAAGACACTCTTCATTTCTGTCCAGTGTTTCTGATCTCTAGCAATTCTTTTGGTTCTTTCTTAGGATTTTCATCTCTCTGCTTACATTACCCATCCATTCTTGCATGCTGTCTACCTTATCCGTTAGGGTCCTTATAATATTACTCAGAGTTTTGAATCCTGGTCTGATCATTTCAATACTCCTGACATATTTGAGCCTAGTTCTGATACTTGGCTTTGTCTCTTCAAACTGTGTTTTTTGCCTTTTAATATGTCTTGTAATTTTTTCCTTACAGCTGGACATGATGTACTGTGTTAAAGGAACTACTGTAAATAGGCCTTCAGTAATGTAGTGGAAAGTTCTGAGAGGTAAGGAAAGCATTCCGTAGTCCTATGATTAAGCATCAGTCTTTTATTGAGCCTATGCCTCTGGACTGTGAACTTCACAAGTGCTTCTTAGTTTCCCCTCGTCAGGTAGACAGGATGGCTGGTATAAGTCCTGGTGTCCAAAGGCTCTAAAACTAGGAGCATCCATGGCTGAGAGGAGGAGAAGATGGATGTTTCCAATCAAGAAGAAATAGGGACAATCTGCCCTTCCTCAGCACTTTTGTTCTGTTTGAATCTACAGTGGATTGGAGGATGCCCACCCACATTGGTGAGGGTGGATCTTCTCTGTTTAGCTACTTATTCAAATATTAATCTCTTCCAGAAACACTTTCACAGACATACCGAGAAATAATGTTTTACCAGCTATCTGGGCATCTCTTATCACAGCCAAGTTGACACATAAAATTAACCATCATACTATTCGCTTCACATCACTTGATTAGTTTGCTCAAACTTCTCTCTTCTATCTCTCCACTGGCCAATGTGAGCAAAACGTAATGCATTTTCACAAAGCCAAGCTTTGTAATCTCAGGCAAATTATATCTCTGTGTCACAACTCATGAGATGAAAATGTTAGGTGCACTTGGATGAATCTGGTAGGGCTTCGACCTCATTGCATTTTGGAACCCTGGGTGAAGTTTTTTAAATTCTACCTTACAAAGGTCAGGATTGGTTCTGTAGACTGGCTTGCAAATTAGGGTACAGGAGACCAGGTGTGGCCCGATTCTCTGCTCTTCTTTCCTCTAAACCGTGAAACATGGAAATGTCAAAGTCACTGTCAGCTCTGAAATACCTTGATTCTATGGTAAGTTTCCAATCATAAATGTGGCTATTAGTTTTTGAGCTCTACTCATGTGCTGATCCCAGATTAGGGCTTGTTCTTATATTCTTTCATCAAAACTTGCAACTCAAATAAGATGTTATCACTCTTTTTTCACAGGTGAAAACCCAACACTCAGATAAATTAAACATTTTCTGAAGAGCAGCAGTTGCCAAGCAGAGATTCCATCAGGCTGCTGGTCAAGTGCCTCTACCCTGATTTTGCCCCAACATCTCCTTAGGACCCCCCCATGCCTCAGCGCAGCTAACAGAGTTGGGATTTGCTGTCATGAAGGACATTGCTAGCACCATCTCATTTAATCCTCACTCAATCCTAGATGGAAGGTGCTATTATTATTTTCATATTATATATGGGGAAATTGAGGCATGGGGAGGCAGAGTAATTGCCTAAAGTCATACAGCTGGTGATAGAATCAGGATTCAGGCCTGAGCAGTCTGACTTCAGAGCCCTAAATCATCAGAAGTGTGGTTGCTGGAAAACGTACAACAGACTCCCCTGTGCTCAGGCGGGTTTCAGAAAAACAGGAAAGAAATCCCCCTTTATAACTCAAAACAACTTCTTCCAGTTCCTGTAATTTAGGATCACTCCCAAACCACTACCCTGAGAATCACAGCTGAGGGCATGGAAGATTCAAGAATGGATATCGTCGTACCTGACTTTGAAAGGAACTTACAGTCTACTGGGGAAGAGAGGAAGGGATACAAATCTGAATCAATATAATAGCTTCCTTTACTGAGTGACTATTAGCTGGGCACTCTATGTGTCATGCAAGAGCTGTATAAGGTGGATATTATTATAGTCCCCACATTACAGATGAAAAAACTGAGGAATGGAGAGATTAAAACATTCGCCTAAAGTCAACCATCTCTAAATGGCAGAGGCAGGATTTGAACAACAGCTGCACAGTTCAGGGTCCCTCCTCTTATTACATGGCACTGAAGTGCATTGGGCCAGACATGGTGGTCAATGTGTAAGGGCTGTTTATTTATCTACTTTCTTACTAAGTTACTGCAGACAGCTGTGGCTACGCAGAGCAGAATCCCTATATTGCCACAGGGTGGATTGCTCTGTGTGTCCCTGTCATCTGGCCAGAGTGTGGTTAATCCATCTCCACTCTTCCCCTCCAGTGTGACTCAGGCAGAGGAGGAGGGGGAGCAATTGAGCTTGTTGTTCTTATGACTTCAAAAGCTGAAAGTTTAGAGCTGATTCTCAGAAGCCCAAGTACCTGTGAGATAATAAATTTCTGTTGTTTAAGCCAAAAACAAAGAAGAAAAAACCCACAAAAACAAAACAGTATTAAAAACAAAAAAAACCCCTCAAGTGTCTATGACGGCTCGGCTGGCAAGAGACTGAGGGGGGTCCTTGCAAACTGGAGGGCTCACAGTGTCCAAGGTGCAAGTCCTGCCTCAGCTGCGGGCCCCAATTGACATAGGAAAGCTGTGGCTCCGTGGCTACCACATCGTGTGTGTGTGTGTGTGTGTGTGTGTGTGCGTGTGTGTTTAAAAAGAGATATACAAGTTTTGTGCAAAAATCTCCCAATTTCATAAACTAATTTATTTATTCAAGAGATTTTATGAGGCAGATATGATGTATAGTGTGTGCTAGGCACTGTTTGACATGTGCTGGGTATAACAGTGGAGAAAAATTTCTTGCTGTCATGGAACTTACCTTTTAGTGGTAAAAGATACATGAATAAACAAATATGCCATAAACAAAATGTCCCAATGGTGATCTGTGCCATGAAGCAGAGAAATAAGGACAATAATAAGTGCTCAGTCCAAGGTGCTTGCTGTGTATTGGGTGGTCAGAGAAGACCTCACTGATGTGGTGACAGTGGAGCAGAGACTTGAAAGAGGAAGGCTGAGGTCTAAGACACCAAGATGAGAGCACAGCTGGTGTGTTCCAGGAGAAGCAAGGCTCAGAGTGGCAGGGTGGTGGGAGGCAGAGTCTGAGAGGAAGACAAGGCCGGTCACACAGAGCCTTGTAGGAAATTTGTCTTCTGCACGGAGTGAGTTGAGAAGCCAATGGAAAGTTCTGAGCAGAGAGTTGACATGTCCAGTCTCCCTGTTTTGAAAGTCATCACTTGGGCTGCTAGTGGGGTAGGAACAGGACAAAGGCAGAAACAAGGTAAGTATTTAGAAAGATCTTGTAAAATAACCCAGATGAGAGATGTTGGTGTTATGGACTAAAATCATAGTGATGAAAGTGGGACAAAGTTACCAGATTCAGAATATATTTTAAGGTTGATGCTGACGGGACTTTCTGATGTGGAGTTTGAGAAAAGAAAGGAACAAAGGATGATCTCCGAGTTGTTAGCCTGAATGATTGCAAGCCTGGAACTGCCACTTTCCATGGAGGAGGAGCCTGGCGGTAGGAGCAGGTTGGGGAAAGAAGTGGAATCTGGGGGTTTGGACATAGGAAGCTTGAGATCCTTAGTAGGTATGCAAGTGAAGATTTTGGATTTTGAATGATTCTGGAGCTTGAGGAAGGGCTGTGGCATGGAGATACGAATTTGGGAATGGGTGGTCTACAGAGAGTTTTAAAAGTCAGGGGAATGAATGAGATTATCTAGGGAATGAATGTAGATGCAGAAGAGCTATGATCCAAGGTCTGAGTTCAACATGAAACCTGTCAGAATGGTTCTATTTTTCTCTTGGTGTTCCACTACGTGGGAGCAAGCTCAGAATAGGCAGAGCATTGGATATAACCGGCACTGGCAATTTGTCAGGAGCAGCACAATAAAAGGATAGAAGTAAGGAAACTGGGGGTATATGCAAGAAGATAAATCTAATTATGGACCAAAGTATCTAGTTATGGGGACCAATATGTGTGGGTAAGGAGAATGAAAAGGAGATAGAATCAATGTATTGGAGGTCTCCATGGGGTTGAAGAGTTGTTGGACTTAAAGTACTAGAGAGAATGATCTGGAAAGGTAGAAAGTGGTGCTTTCAGAATAGGGTAGAGAAATAGTGAGTGTGGAGAGGGTGCAGTTATTGGTAAGGACAGAGAGTGTAAAAGGGTATAACCAATAGTTTGTGAGATGAGGTAGGTGGGAGAGTGGGCCATCCAAAGAAGGTAGGTCAAGGAGTTGAAAAGATAGTTACTAGAAGACTCATCTATAGCTGCAACTCTCAACATTTAGTTCCCACCAGCATCATCCGGAGGCCCCTCCGTTTACCTCCCCCATGTCTGTCGCAGTTTGAGGATTTGTACTCCCAGCATGTTCCCATGGGGTCCTGAGGCTGCTCTTCCAGGACCACACTCTGAGAGCTACTTCAATTGATATCTATAAAGATATTGAAATCGCTAAGAATCATGTCAGGGGTAGTATGTTAACCATCAGGGAATCAATTAAAGGACTTTTGCCAGAATACATTTTTATTACCAATTAGAGAGACATGTGCTGTAGGACAGTGAGTCTCCAACTTCATTGTGCAAGACAATTCTCTGGGGAGCTTGTGAAAAATACAAAGTCCTGGAGAATTCCAGGGATTCTGAATCCATAGACTTAGAGCAAAATTCAGAAATATACATATTAATAACAGATGTCAGCAGTATTTCTGAGTCAAGTGATAAAAGGCCCACACTTCAGAAACACTGGTTCGGAGTTAAGTATATATTTCGGCTGCTTGATCTTAGTTCAGTTTGACCTTGGGCCAGTTTACCAACTTTTCTGAGCTGTAGACTTCTTGTCTGTAAAATGGGAATAAATATTTTGCCTGCAAGGTTATTGAGAGAATTAAACAAAATAAATAGATGTGATAACCTTTTGTAAACATTTACTCTCTATCAACTATTTAATTTTTGTTAATATATATAATTATTTCATTTGGTGAAATTTCTTTCTCTATCCATTCTATCAGTTGTATAAGGGATGAGGGGTGAAAAGAAGAAGAAACCTTATATTTGTTGCTTTTCTACTTCGTGCAAGGAAGTGTATTAGGCATTGTATTAGGTTATTAAGTATGAAACGTCCGATTTCCTTAAGTACTAAGTTTGACAGTTGATATCTCTAATATTTCGCTTTGACACTTCTTGTTTTATTTTTATTATGAAGGTACATCCTCATTCTTTCAAACGCATGGTTTGGCTTGTGATTATCTTTCAAAGTTTTTTTTGAGCAATTTTTGTGAAATCACGGATAAGTCAAAAATTCATGTTATTTTTTAATGAGTTCTGTCGTGGAACCAGTGCAGTGCAGACAGCTTGAAATACCAACAAAGTGTTTAGGAAGGGTGTGGCTAATGAATGCACAGTATGTTGATGCTTTGAGAAGTTCCATTCTGGTGATTTAAATCTTGAAAATGAGCCATGTGGGCAACCTGAGATCAAGGTGGATAATGATGAGCTGAAAGCTGTAGTGGAAGAGAACCCATCTCAATCTACTCTAGAATTAGCAGCAAGGTTAGACGTTACTAGCAAGGTTGGACCATTTGAAGCAAATGAGCAAGGTAAAGAAGCTGGACAGATGGGTACCGCATGAATTAAATGAGTGTCAGAAGAGAAATCATCTTGAAGCTTGTCTTCCTTTGCTGTCACGACATAAAGGCAAACCATTTCTACACCGTATTGTTACATGTGATGAAAAATGGACTCTTTTTGACAACGCAGGTGTTTGGCATGGCGGTTGGATAAAGATCAAGTGCAAAGTCAAAAGTGCTCAGTCCAAAACTGAGTATTCATCAGAAAAAGCTAATGGTGTCTGTTTGGTCATCCTGCGCTGGTATTATCCACTACAGCTTCGTGAAACCTGGTCAGTCGATGACAGTGTATGTCTACTGCAACCAACCGGACCAAATGATGAGGATGTTTGTGATTAAGCAGCTGAGATCAGTCAATAGAGACAGGCCAATCCTCTCGCAAGATCACATGTTACAAAAAACAACGCTGCTCAAACTACAGCAGCTGGAATTGAAAACTGTCATCTACTGTATTCACCAGACTTTGCACCAACTGATTACCACTTTTTCCAGGCTTTGGACCACATCTTGCAAGGAAAAATATTCAATTCTCAACAAGCTGTGGAAAACGCCTTTTGCGATTTCATCGCCACTCTCTCTTTAGGCTTCTTCGCTGGTGGCATAAACAAGGTACCGTTAAGATGGCAAAACTGTGTAGACACTTTGGGTGCATACTTTGATTAATTATACTGCTTTTTGTTTGAGATGTAATAAACTACACTTTTGATTTGAAATCAGAACTTTCATATTTAATGATCTAAATACTTATGTTTTTAAATTTCATTCTCACAACAGTTTCCAGCTAAGAAATCTCTTGGGGTTTGGGGTGGGGGTAATGAAACACACTATTCTTCCTTTTGTGTTTTTAACCAACTGAAAAATAAACACGGTAGTCACATAAAAAGCAAATGCCTTAATATTGGTAAAGTTGGAGTCAAAGTGGAGGTGAACTTTCTTCCTCCCACTGCTATTTCACACACGCGCTGCCCACCAGCATCGTATGGATGGACACACACAAACACACACACACACTCCTTGTGCCAATAATTATGCTATTGTTTCTTGGCTTAAAATCCCTTTTATACTCAGCTCTGAGATGCCAGGGCTGGGACTGCATTTTGGCTTTGTCAGTGGCTCCCTGTTAGGATCTACCAACAGGGGCACTAGAGAGAAAGTGGGATGCCAGAGGGAAAGGAGGAAACTATTGGCTTGCTGTCTACTTCTTGTTCCTGTGAGCATCACCCAGCCTTGCCCCACCACCCTGGCAGTGCCGGTTCCTTCCTGGAGAAGCAGCTGAATCTAGTTTGCAGCGCTTTTTTAACATTTGCGGAACCCTCCCATCACAGTCCCCCTGCCCCTGCCACAGCAGCACCCCACCCCAGCAGCACCCCCTTCCTCATGGGCTGTCCTCCAAATTCTAAGTTATAATCCAGCCTTTTCTTCCTGTTCCCCCAGCCCTAGGGTGGTAGCTGCTTCTTGCAGTTCCTACCTCTGTGATACTCCTGAGTTCTTTTATCCTTTCAGTTACCTAGGTAACAACTTCATACTTAGTTAACAATTCTTCCTATTAAATTCTCTTTTCAGATAACTGGTGCAATTTCTGTACCTTGGATGCACTTTGGCTGATACACACTCTCACACACACACACGCACAACATGCACGCACATACTAGGGAGAGCATGAACAACTGCAGATCTCCCCCTTCACTTCCAAGATTCTAGGGCCAAAGCCAGTAGATAGCTTACCACATGGAGAATGTGTGTGTGTGTGTGTGTGTGTGTGTGTGTGTGTGTGTGTGTGGACAGGTTTATCCCTTATCCCAAATGGGAAGTGGGAGCCACAGAGAACCAGAACGACACATACCCAGTTTCTTGATGAGGACACCACCGATGGGTCAAGTCACTCCTTCACTGACGGATTATCTTCTCAAAACTTGAAGTCTTAATAATATCCTCACCCCAGGCTTTCACTGCCCTCTCCTCCCTGGAAATTAATGCAGAAGGATAAAAATCTTCCTTAGCAAAGGCTGATTACATCAGATGACATCACTGCCCAAAACACGTGGGTAAATGGCCAACTCAGGCTCAGGTCTGTCTGATGATGCAAAGTCCCTATTTTTCCTGCTATACTACTTTTCCTTCCTCACTAGCTTAGGCCCCATTAATGGGGCTAGATTTCAGCCCACAATTCCAGAGTATAATATATCTTTTAGGAAGAGAAGACTTTTCTGTGGCGTGAAAAAGAACTTATTTGTCATGTTCACTGTCTACCCGAGACAACAGTACCTACTTTTTCCAATTTTTTCGTGTTTAGCAATGGCCAGGCTTTTAAAAACACAGCTACTTCTGATTCTTCAGTGGTAGGCATAGGGAAAGAGATTACACAGGTCACTGAGGTCATCTTTTTCTCTCTTCACCTTCCCTCCACCCCTATTGCTCATATGTAACTATTCTTTTCTGTGTGACCACAGAACTTAGTATGTTCCTCCAGGGCTGACTCAAATTCATCTTTGCAAATTCTTTGCCACACTGTTTCAGCCCATTCAACAAAATCTGGCATCTTGTAGACCAGCAGTTCCCAACCTTTTTGGCACCAGGGACTGGTTTCATGGAAGACAATTTTTCCACGGACCGGGGGTGGAGGGATGGTTTCAGGATGATTCAAGTGCATTATATTTGTTGTGCACTTTATTTATATTATTATTATATTGTGATATATAATGAAATAATTATACAACTCACCAGAATGCAGAATCTAATGCCACTGTGGATTTTACAGGAGGTGGAGCTTAGGCGGAGATGTGAGCTATGGGGAGTGGCTGTAAATACAGAAGAAGCTTTGCTCTCTGGCCCACCACTCACCTCCTGCTGTGTGGCCCAGTTCCTAACAGGACACGGACCAGTACTTGTCCAAGACCCAATGGTTAGGGACTGCAGTTGTAGACTCTCTTGCTCATGTTTCTTTTGTCTGTCACTGTAATATAATTTCTTGGGGATTAGGGACCACATTTTATTCATCTGTGCATCCCTCCAGCTCAAGAGTTCTTCAATGGAGTTGGAATTCATGGAGCTGGTAATTTGAATAGAAAAAAGAATACTGCTTTATTTTCACTAACCTCTAACAGAAATTCAGCATGTCCTTCAATCATGAATATAGTCAACAAGCCACAATAGACTCAGTAAGACCTGTGACTTTGCCACCCATAGAAATCCTAGATGTTTTTATATCACATTACAGCTGTTGCAGACATTTTAAAATATCTTAAGCTCAACACCACTCTGACAGTAGGGTAGTCATTACACTTGCTGCTAGATTGTGTTATGATGTTTAGGTAAAGCAACACATATATTACTCTGTCACAATTTTTTAAAAGTACTTTGAAAACTATTTCAACATAATCTGTTTCCTTTGTAATCCTGTATATTTATTTTATGCATTTAAATACATTATTCTGAGAAAGAAATTCACAGGCTTCACCAAACTGACAAAAGAATTCCTGTCATAGCGTCTAACTCAGTACCTGGTTCAAAGTCTGATAAATAGAATATACGGTGAATGAAATAATTAGATTAAATAATTTCTGTTTCAAGGAAGGATATTTCGTTTAAATTAATACATAAAGCCGGCATAACAGTAATAATTTGGCAAGTAAGTCCCTTTGAATTCATAGTTCTCACAGTATAACAAACAATTTCTAGATGAATTAAAGAGTTAAATAATATTTGAAATGAAATTAATGAGATTTATTCATTTCTCAAATATTTATTGGATGCCTGCCACATGCCACAGCCTACTCAACAGAATATGCATAGAAACAAATTCCCACTCCTCTCAAGAATTGGTTCTGGAATGCCTGGACATCCATGCCACGAACTCCAACCCAATCCTTATCTTGCTTGCACCATTGTAAAAATTAATACAAAGTGGATCATACTCTTAAAATTATATCCCAAATCTATAAAAATTTTAGAAGAACACATGGTAGAGAATCTTTGTAACTTTGGGATAGGCAAAGATTTATTAGATACAAAATTGACAAATTAGATTTCATCAAAATTAAGAACATCTGCTCTTCAATAGACACCATTAAGAGAATAAAAAACAAAACATAGATGGGAATAAAATATTTATAAATTATGTGTCTATTAGAGACTTGTATAGGGAATATATAAAGAACTCTCAAAATTCGGAATAATATTATAAAGAAATAAACTCCCCAGTTAAAAATTGACAAGGAATTTAAACAGATACCTCACTAAAGGACATAAATGGATGGCAAGTAAACACATAAAAAGATGCTTAGCATAATGGGTCATTGGGGAAAATGGAAGTTAAAACCGCAGCAAGATACCATCTTTTGCCTATCGGAATGGCAAACAAACAAATAAACAAAAAACTGGCAACTGACCACTAATAGTACCAAGTGCTGGCAAGACACTTGGAATGACTGGATCTCTCCTATACTGCTGGTGAGAATGCAAAATACACGGCAATGTTGGAAAACAGCATGGCACCTTCTTATGAAATTGAACATACACTTTATCTATGAATTAGCAATCCTAGTCCTACATATTTACCCTAGAAATGAAAGTTTATGTTTACAAAAAGCATGTATGCAAATATTTATAATGGTTTTGTTTGCAATAGCCAAAAATTGAAAGGAACTCAAATGTCTTTAAACTTACAAATGATTGTGGCGCGATTTATGCAGTGGCGTCTTCTTAGCATTATAAAAGGAAGAAAATGACAGATACATGCAACAGCAGGGATGAGTCTCAGATGTATTATGATAAGTGAAAGAAGCCATAATGGCTACATAATACAGGGTTCCATTTTTATGACATTATGGGGAAGGTAGAGCTAGACATGTACAATAGATCGGTAGCTCCCAGGGAATGGGGTGAGGGGAAAGGCTGTCTACAAATGGCCATGGAGAATTTTTTCAGGTGATGAAATCATTCTGTATCTTGATTGTAATGTGGTTACATGGTTGATATATTTGTCAAAACTCATAGAACTCTACACTAAAAAAGTAGATTTTACTGTATGTAAATTGTATTTTAATAAAAAATGAAAAAAAAAATTAGACAAAAAATCAAAACAAAACAAATTCCCACCTCTGGTGAGGGAAAATAGATTAAAAAACACATTTACATACATACAGAGAGGCCCGCTGATGCTGAGAACTATGCAGAAGTATCGAGGAATGAAAGGGGACCAAGAATGAGAAGTCACGTGTGTAAGTTTATATAGAATGGTCAGGGAAGTCCTCTTTGATAATGTGAGTTTAGAACATGGGCTTGAATAAAGTTCATTCTGTTTTAAAATTTGCAGAAAGACTGGGCATGGTGGCTCATGCCTGAAATGCCAGCACTTGGGAAAGCCAAGGCAGGAGGACTGCTTGAGGCCAGGATTTGGAGACCAGCCTGGGCAACAAAGCGAGACCCCATTTCTACAAAAAATAATAAAAACAGAATTAGCCGAGTGTGGTGGCACACTCTTATAGGCCCAGCTACTCGGGAGGCTGAGCCAGGAGGATCGCTTGGGCCCAGGAGATTGAGGTTGCCGTGGGCTGTGATCACACCACTGCACTCCAGCCTGCGTCACAGGCTTAATAGAGTGACATCCTCTCTATTAAAAAATAAACAACTGCAGAAAGAGGAACATGAATATTTATCTGACCCTCTACAAGAATGATGATTTTTAAAACTCTATGATGGCATGAAGAATGAAAAAAATAAATAGATTTCTTTCCTAGTATTTAATAATTCTGTTAAAGCAACCTCTTAAAATATTGTAGAAGAGAGTATGTGGAGCAATCAGACAAAGGCATATACGTTAGTGGTTAGTGAATAATTCAGAACCTGGCCTGAGAGAGGGTTTTAGGGAGAATGTGAGTGACCAGGGGGAAAAGGAGTGGGGGCTGCAGGGAAAGACAAGTACCAAGATGGGATCTTTGGAACGTCCCCCCTGCACCCTAACCATGGGACCTGCCCCTCTGCCACAGGGCCCTCCATCAGAGCTTCAACACCCTCCTCTCTGTGATTGGAGTTCGGGAGGTTAAGTGAGTAATTTCTCTTTGCAGGTGCTGTGATCAGGTGTTCTGGTTCTATATATAAAACTCCAGTGCTCATGTGCAGATACCCAGAAAGCTCAATTAATCCCAAACATTCCTTCCCACAGAGATATCCCAAAATAAAATCTTTAGCACATGTAAAATGGCTTAACTGTTTCCTCGACTTAATGACTGAATTTAAATTTATGAAGGGTTTTTATGAGGCGGATGCTGTGCTTTATTCCCCAGGTTCATGGGCAGCTGAGCAAGAAGACTGAAGCTAAAGCTGGAGTTTGAGGCTGGACAAAAGGAAGAACTTCTTAACCCATGGGGAGATTAAACAGAGGAATTAGCTCTATGGAGCGGTTAGGGAAGTTCTCTCTCTCGAGTCGTTCAAGGAGAAAAGAAACATGTCAATTTGTCTCATTGACATTTATGGATGAGGCACAAAATATATCGTATCAATCTTTAAGCTTATAAGAGTGTCAGGTACATAGCAGACAAACCTGCTTGAACGAGAAATAAATGAATAAGTGAATAAATAGATCAATGAGTGGAATAATGCCAATGATGAGGCAGATATAAAGAGTAATAAAATTTGATGACTCCATATGGCATTTGCATCAGTGTTCCAGGGCTACAACAATGCTGTGTAAGAGATCATCACAAACCTTCAGGGCACAGAGCAATAAACATTTAATTCTGCTCATGGAGTGGCTTAGCTGAGTGGCTTTGCTAATTCTGCCTTGGGCCCTTGCCTTGTGAGGACTGCTGGACTATCTTTAACCCTGTTCCATTCTCTCACCCACCAGCCAGCTAGCCCATGCTTGTTCTCACGGCCAACACAGGAGTCCAAGAGAGCAGAAGTCAGCAAGAACCCCAACTCTTCTGCCACAATGTACTGACCAAAGCTAGGATAACACTAGCCCAGACTCAAGGTGTAGGGAAGTAGAGTCTACCTCTTGATGAGAAAGGGCTGCTAAGTTGTATTGCAAAAATTGGAATGGGGCTGTATTAGTCAGGGCTCTCATAGAAACAGAGCCAATAGAATACATAGATGATTAGACATATGGGGGGTATCTATTAGGGGAATTGGCTCACATGATTATGGAGGTTGAGAAGTGCAATGGTGGAGAACCCAGGAAGCAGGTAGTGTGGCTCAGTCCAAAGACCTCAAAACAAGCGGAGGCTGACAGTGTAACTCTCAGTCAAGGCCAGAGGCCTGAGCATCTGAAAGGCTGCTTGTGCAAGTCCCAGAGTGCAAAGGCCAGAGAACCTGGAGGTCTCATGTCCAAAGGTGGGAAAAGAAGGATGCCCCAGCTCCAGAATAGAGACAGATAACTTTCCTTCTTTCCTCTGCCTTTTTGTTCCTCGGCCCCCAGCCGATAGGCTGGTGCCCACACAGACTGGATCAGGGTGGATCTTTTCTACTCAATCCACTGTCTCAAATGCCAATTTCTTCCAGAAACATCCTCACAGACATACCCAGAAATAATGCCTTACCAACTATCTGGGTATCCTGTAATCCACTCAAGCTGACATCTAAAATCACAGAGGGGAAGGATAGGGGGAAAAAAGAGACATTTTTTGCAGTCAGTCTACTGTAGTCAATCTCTTTTTTAGTCATATTCTATACTAAAAAAAGGACAAAAACATAAAAGTATTATCCTAACAGAAATTTCACATGTAACGAGGCATATACAAGAACATAACTACACGGAGTTAAGAAGTAAAAGCGTCACACAGGCGGTGATGTGAACTGTGTCTTAAAAGATAAATATGTTTTGCAAAGTAGAGGAGAGTCAAGGACATTCTAGACAGAGGAGTCCACAGGGACATAGGCTGAAAGGTAGGAAAGAACATGAGGTAGCGGGAGGTGTAAAGAAACGGGGTGCAAGTATGCGGCGTGTGGGCAGAAGTGGTGGGAGGGGAAGGTAGGCTAAGACTGTACTATGACAATAGCTGGTTTATTTACATTTACTTGCTTGTTAATCCATCTTCCCTATTGGAATGTAAACTCCGTGAAGCAGGAACGTTGATTTCCCCAGCATGTAGAACACTGTCCAGCACATAGTAGGGCTCAATAAATATTTGTTGGTTGCATAAATGAAGCTTGACCTGTAGTTCTTGTGAGGGGAATTGGACATGATCCCAGAGCTGTTGTGGAGAGGGGATTTAGTTTGCTGACACGCAGGGGAAGATTATGATAAGATTTGGGTTTCAGGAAGATAACTTTGATGCTAGAAAAAAGTGATGAAGAAGAAGGATGGAGCATTGAATCCTGGCCATGGAGGCTGGAGGCGGGGAAAATAGGAGTTTCATAGATAAAGAGGCACAGTCCCATGCTTTCTGGAGCAGAAGGGACTCTGAGAGCTGAAGTGACCACATTCAAATTGCTGGGGCATTTGAGGAATTCATGATCTGCTGAAGACTTTACAGAGAAATTTAGCAAGACTAAGAACTATTGATAGAGGTTTTCCCTTTGTTGAGTATTATTCAACACTTGTTATTCATCTGACATGATCTATAAACTGCTGCGATGCACAATTTTTATTCATTGATCTGCATAAATTTTTATGTGTGTATGTATTCTCACAGTGTCTGTGGTGTGCCTGAGAAACTGAGTGTGCATAGTAATAACATTGAAGTCAGGAGTTCTAAATTCAAGTTCTGGCTTTTCTGTTCATTGGCCGTGTGTCCCTAGAAGGTACTTTATCTCTGAGCTTCATCTTATTCATTCATAAAACAGGGTTAACTGATCGTTTCCTGTTCACTTCAGAGGCTTATTGAAATAATCATGAAACTTACGATCTCATAAGGAAAAGACCTAGCATTTATTAAATACCAGGTATGCTGCTAAGCACTTGACATGCATATTCTCATTTAATCCTTATAATATTCTATGAGGTACTATAGCACCATTCCCAATTATAATATTATCCTTAATTTATGCATTTCATAACTGAGGCTAAGAGATTAATTAAATCTAGCACTATTTTATAAATTGTAAAGTACTATTAAAAACAAAGTGTCAGTAAGATTATGGGGAAATTATGAAGAATTTGCAATATATGGACCTTGCCTTCTGAGATTTGAATGACTTTTGCAAATAACTGAAGAAAAGATAAGAAAACCAAACTGAACAAAAACCAAACCACAGGAAAAAAAACAGGCAAAACAGCATTCTGGGCAGGGTCAGGCTGGTATCATGTCCCGGATCAAGAAAGAATGAAAGAGGGAATTCGGAAAAGGTTTCTATAAACAAATGCAGAAAGATACATCATATCGCAAGACTGTCCAGGCCTGGCTGGAATCTGCTCTGTAGCTTTTCTCCATTCCTCTTCTAAATTGGCTTCCAGGGGAACCTGAAGGTCCCTGGAGCATGATGGGAAAATCTCTGCTCTGGATGTTCTTCCTGCAGTGAGGAGCATTTCCGTCAGGGTCTTGGGAATACCAAGAGAGAACAATGTCCCAGAAAGAACAGCTAAGGACTCATACTATCTTCCCTGGTGGGTTATTCGGAGTTCTCTGGAGAAACAGAACCAGTAAGTTGAACACACATATATAGAGAGATTTATTTTAAGGAATTGGCTCAAACAATTACGGAGGCTGGTAAATTCAAATCTGCAAGTGGTCCAGAAGCCTGGAGACCCAAGAAGAGCTGATGTTGCAGTTCAAGTCCAAAGGCAGTCTGCTGGCAGAATTCCTTCTACCTTGGGGGAGGTCAGTCTTTTCCTGTAGTTAGACTTCAACTGATTGGATGAGGCCCATACACGTTAAGGAGGGCAACCTGCTTTATTCAAAGTCGACTGATTTAAACGTTGATCTTATTCAAAAGCACCCTCACATAAACATCCAGAATAATGTTCAACCAAATGTCTGGACACTGTCGCCCAGCTAAGTTGACACATAAAATTAATCATCACACCTGGCTTTGGACTCTGATTTTACAGTTGCCATAGCTCAGTTGCTCAGAGACCATTCAATGCTAGGCTTAGTGCTGGATTTTAAGGCAAAGAACAATCAGCTTATGAACTGGACAAGTCAACAATGGTCAAGAGACTCTACCTGGCTTTTTAATGGATTCTCACTCTAGTGTCTAGTATGGACTATGTCAAGAGTGGTGGCCTAGGAGACAAGGCTCTATGCCAACTGGCTCTGTGACTTGGACCTCTCTGCCCAAACCCCTTTATTTCTTTCTTCATACCCTGCCAGAAAAGTTATGCTAAAATGCACGTCTGCCATGGTATACCTTAGATTACAACCCTTTAAGATGACCCTACTATACCCTACAAAGCCTGCCACAATCCTGAGTCTATCCCTAGCCTCCTTGCTGCACCTTGCACCTGTACCATAAAACTCAACAATGCAGGCTACATCCAGGCCATTGCTCTCACTGTTTCCTCTGCCTTGTCTTTGGTCACCAGGCAGGAACCTACCCTTAGTTCAACGCATGCCCTTAGATTTCCTTCTTCTACAATCTTTCTAGATTTCCTCTGCCATCCTCCTCTACTAAACATACAATAGACTAGGCTCCCCTTTATAGAGTCTATGATACTTTATTGTATTTATTCATTTGTTTTTGTGTCTGTTTCACCTGCTGCCTGGGAACTATGCTCAGCACATAAAAGATGCTCACTGCTTACTTATTAAATGATGAATAAATGAATGGGTGGGTGGGCCTAAGCAGGAATGAATGGTGTCCAAGGCTGTATCACTTGCAGTGACAGAGCTGGGCTTTGAACTCACAATTCTCTGAGTACAAAGTCAGTGATAGTTGTCTTAAAACAATGACTCTGCAGTGACAGTCTGCAGATGGTGCCAGGCTAGCTATATCTGAATCTCTGGGGCAGGTGCTTGGTAAAAATACAGGGTCCTAAGCTCCACCCAAATCCAATAAATTAAACTCTTGTTGGACTGAGGAAGGAGAGAAAGAATGTTAGGATACATGGTTTTAAAAAAGTTCCCACCTGGAGTTGCACCTCTAGCGGTCTGTCCTCCAGGAATAATACATACATGCATATGGATGTAGTACACAAATGTTATTGCCACATTATTTAAGATAAAAATAACAAAAAATGGGAACAATTTACATTTCCATCGAAAAAGGGAAGGATGTCCAAATGAATTATGCTACATTTATACTCTGGAATCCTAGAGAGACCTTACAAGAGAATGAGAAAAGTGAACATGAAAAGATCTCTCAGACACATTTTTAATAGAAAAAGGTCATAAAAGAGAATATAAGCTATTGTTTCACTTATTTTAAAACAAAAAAATCTGACATATGGGTAGCTAGTATTTCCTTGTGTATGTGCTATGGTCTAAATGTTTGTGTCCTCCTCAAATTCATATGTTGAAATCCTAACCCCAAAGGTGATGGTATTGGGGTTAAGGAGGTGGGGTGCTTGGGAGGTGATTAAGTCATAAGGGCTGAGCCCTCGGATGGAGATTAGTGCCTTTGTAACAAAAAACTCCAGAGAGCTCCCTTGCCCCTTCTATCACATGAGAAGGACACAGCAAGAAGGCACCGTCTGTGAGGAGCGGACCCTCACAATACAGTGAATCTGCCAACACCCTGATCTTGGACTTTCCACCCTCCAGAACTGTGAGAAATGAATATTTGTTGTCTATGAGCCACCCAGTCTATGATATTTTTCTTATAGTAGCCTGAATGGAATAAGACAATATGTAAGGGCATAAATGTATCAATAAAAGTATGAGAAAAACACCAAACTTAACTTTGGTTTTCTTTGTAATTTGAGAAGAAAGTGATTTGGAACCAAAATCAAAATTAAAAATTTTCCAGGCATGAGGGAGTATTTTGGGGTAACAGAAATATTATGACTAAATTATGGTAAAAGGTGAACAACTATATAAATTTGTTAAAACTATTGAATTATACACTTAAATGGGTGAATTTTATGGTATGTCAATAATACCTCAAGAGAGCTGTTTTTAAAACAAGCTTTCCAGGTGGTTTCGATGTGCACCTAATTTGGGAGACCTCAGCTGTAAATTGCTTTTTCCACTCCGTCTCTTTTTTCCTAAATCCCATCTTCCTTTCTGAAATAAATATGTGTTTATCCTTCATTAGGAAAGACGATAATAAAATCAAGAACACGTGGTAAAATGGCATAAACCTTTCTACAAAGTATTTATAACTTCGCATGCTTAAGGATTAGTGAGATGAAAACACAATCAGAATTAGAATCCCTTAGAGAATTCTAACTTTTCTCAAGTCTAAATTCAACAAAATGTCCGACCTTAGGCCTTACTTCTAGAGTGTATGAGTTAGTATCATTCTGGACAAAACCATGCCTAGATGGATGCATTCTGAAACATGGGGCTTAACAATCCCTACCTCACAGGCTGTGTAAGACAATGTGAAGTAACTGGAATTAGATGGCATCAGTTCATTGCCCTAACAGTGGCACATGAGACTGGGGACAGTGCATTATCCATTCAGTCAAAAACTGTCACAAGATGATGGCTCAGGACAGCATTTCCCATGTGCTGAACAACATTCTAATGTCCCTGTGGTCTGACTGAGCACCTGTTTCCTGTTCTTCTTTATTTCTTGTACATTTTATGGGAAACTCTTCTTTCTTGCTGCAACCTGAATGAGGCTCCGCATCTTGTAGGCAAAGCAGCCGACTCACCCAGCATAGGAAGTGGCCCAAGCGCACCCAGGGAGGGTGCTCACTAATGATGGCTCTCTGTCATCCACGCTGCATTTAATCTGCATGCCAGGACCTGCTGGACACAGGCTGCACACACCAGCTCTTCAGCACCTCCCTGCCCATTTGAGGTGGATGATATTTTCATTGTTCTTCCCTTTTTAGAGAGGAAGAAACGGAAACAGTCAGGAAGTGGGGCTGGGAATTGAACGCAGGCAGTCCAGGGCTAGAACAGGGGCCCTAACCACTCTGTAATTCTGCTCTCAGTCAACATTCCTTCCGAGTTTTTCTTCAAGGCACAATTTCTTAAGAGCCTTCCGTCTGCATGTGAGTTCAAACTGGGTCACTGCTTAATCTTTCTATTTACCTTAAAGCTCAGTAATTCAAAAACCTCCACCGAGAAGATTCTGCCTTTTCTTGGGCTTGCTCTTTCCTTCTGCGATTTGCATAACAGTGCCTCACATTTCCTGAGCCTTAACTCAAGGGAGTCCAATGTGCTCTGCAGTAGAAAGAGGCATAGAACAGAGGGGAATGTAGTAGAAGGAAGATAACTTCAATATCTGACCTATTTTCTTTTTTGGTGTTAGAAGCAGGAATGACTTAGAAGTACAAAGTATAACTTGAGGGACCGTGAAAACTTTAATCATTCCGGTACAATTTTTCAGACAATTCTTCCAACTAGAAATATTTTCTTGACCTTGAAAGGGAATTTTTCTCCCTTTTAAAAATGGACATGTTCATGAAAAAGAAATGCACATGACTTTAATAACATCCGAATATGAATGATTTTATTTCTGATGCCAAAGAAAGACTCAGAGTTAGAGGACTTTAGTTCTTGGTCCCTGTTCTGCCATTGGCTGGCTCAGTGGCTTTGAGTAGGTCACTGGGGTCCCCTGAGCTCCAGAGTCTTCATTTGTAAGATACCTTCCTTGTGGGGCTAAGAGGATGATACACCATGTGCGTAAAATGCCTCTAGTGGACACACTGCGGTGTGACACTAAACAGAATCCACTCTGTGAGCCGGAACGGTAGGATGTCCCTGATCTTATTCTTGTACTTGTAACATCACCTTCCTAATCTGTGAAATTGCTTCATCAGGGGAAAATCTCACATTCTTTACGGGATTCTTATGAGGACTAGAGACCAATGATGTAAAATGCTGCCTAGGATGTAAGTTGCCGGTAAACACAAAGGATTATGATTCCTATATAAATCCTTCATTCCACAGATATTTTCTCAAGTGGAAAATGTGCCGTGTGCTGGAGAGGGCATCATTCTCGTCATCCTTGTTACTATGTTGAGGGGCAGGTATGATGGTGGTGATGCAAGCTCAAGAGTGACAAAAAAGGCAAGGGTAGTCAGGGAGGGATGAGGATTATTGGGAGACATAAGGTCAGAAGAGAAGAGTGGAGGACCCATGCGGGTAGTCGAGGGTGGCTGAAGCTGGATGGGGCTGACGAGTGTCATCAGTGGTGGATGAGGATAGTTGAGGCTGGGCACAAATTACCAAGGGTCAGTGAGGGAGCTTTGAAACTGCAGGCAAAGGAGTCTCGACTGGAGAGGGGAGGACACAGGAGCACTGTGTTAGGGTATTGAAGCCAGATCACTGCAGCAGGTGCCCTTAATGAGCTGAAGATGGCGTTCATTGCTGTTGAAGATGCCAAGGGCTTGGACACTAAGGGCTCTAGAGTCCATCAGGGTCCTCCTGAGCCTGAGAGTGAGGGAGGCTACAAAAGCTAGAATCTGTTCCTAAGCAGTGTTGTAGCCTGTTGTTATGCTACAAGCACCAAAAAGCAGGCAATTTTTCATTTTTCCTTTAATCTAAATTTTTCATGGTATTATTGATTGACCTAACTCTTGTCTGGGCTGTGCAAAGAAGGAAAGGATAATTTCTCTGTAAATGGTTGTCTCTGCTTCTGGTGTGAGGAGCTAACCACTCTCCCCAGAGTGGTTCCATTTAGACTGCGTGGCCTGCAGGGCCAGGCTGTGGTTGCTTCCAAAGGCAGGTCTAAAGCAGAAGACCCCTCCCCTCTCCTGCCCAGCCTCATGCAGTGCAATGACCAGAGACAAATGAGGGTACTGTGGTGTTTCTTCCATAACCAGATTCACCAATATCCCATAAAAGTTTAGAATAGATGATCATAGAAAGATTAATTTCCTGAAGTGCTTGCTCTGGGTTTTATGCTAAGATTAAGCCTCAAAAGTGACTTTTCAAAAAGCATTGATCTGATTGCCCTAAAACCTTCCATGGCACCTCACTGCCTATGAATAAAGTTCAAATTCCCTAAAACAATCTTTCCTGACCCCGACTAGCTCTTTGGTTTTCTCTGATGTTCTTCCTATCTCTTATTCCTGATACAGTTCCTGGATCAATCAACTTGTCCTAAACAGATCCTGTGTTGTCCCAGTCCCACGCCTTTACCTCCCTCCTGAAACAATCACTTTCCTAGCCCCCAGGGACTGCATAACTGTCCTTTTTCTACCAAGATGGCCTTGACAAAGCAAATGGAAAATTTTAACAGTTTTTTTTCCCTTTTCTTTTCTTTCATTCTTTTAATAATTTTTCTTTAGTCTCTTTATTTCTAGAGGCACGGCTACTCAAGGACATCAAATGGCCTGAATGCTATACATGACCCCCCTGCTGGATGCCAGAGGAAGTCCAGACCTGCATATAAATCATCAACATACCATTAGTAATACTAAAAATCACCCCCTCCAGGTGAGAATCGCCACCATTTTCTGTACATGCGATGTATGAAGTAGCATGTACGTGGACTGCATCTGTGCATCTGAAGCTCCACCCTGTACACGCTCACACACCTCGTCCATCCTGTATCTAACCGTTTCAAACTCCCACCCCTCCCTTTGCTCTAGAAGTTGCCTTTAGAGCATAAATTTCCCCTTCTCCCTTCTTTGACCACTGAATGAAAACCTAAATCCCATACCAATTGGATGTTCTTTCTTTGTAGCTGATAGAAAACAAAGAAAGAACAGTTTTTTTGTGACACTTTGACACATCCTATAAAGGACAGACAATGCACTCTGTTCCCAGGGGCTGCCAGAATCTATAGGGATCTGATGCCTTAATTTGTATGGGCTCACGTGTTAGTTTTGCTGAAGGGTCTTACTAAAGGCAGGTGGGAATTTGAGTTTAATATTAACTTACAGTATATATGTTCTTCCTTCTTAAAAAAAGCATTTGAGGTGGCAACTGCATGTCTTTGCTTATCAAAACTCAGATGTACACACATCCCCTTCATCCTGCTGCAAGTGTGGGGTTGCCCATGTCGGATTCCTGGGGTGCTCATCATTTTAATAAGTATTGCAAGCATCATCATGTTATTACTATTTCCTGGCTTTTGTTTTTCATAGACATTTCTGACTATTTGCCTCAAACCAGCCTGTTTGCTGACTCACTTGGCAGCACATTCAAGATTAAAGGATGCTTCCTTTCCCCACATGCATTACCTATCCTGGATTTTAATTTCAGAGGAAAAACCATAAATATATGTACTTCAGTTTGAAAAGACCCACTGAGAATTCAGCAGCTGGGCAAGGGAGGCTAAAGATAAGGTTTCCTAAGGCAGGAAGAAGGAGGTGCACAGCTATAACAGCAAGAAGGGATCCATGGTGTTGATGTTTTGCTTGCTGAATTCTGGCTGTGCTTACAGACCCAGTGGTTCCATTTAGGAGGCGGGTGGGAGAAGAGTCCTCTGCACGTGCAGAAATAACAAATGGCCATACATCTTTTACTGCAATAGAGAAGGGCAGGCAAGATCTGCAAATGACCAGATTTCTGCTGGCTAAGCAGGAGGAGAGAAAGGCAACAGCAGCCTCCTCCAGTTCTGCAGAGACTTTAACTTCCAGCCTTGATACTTCCCTGTGAATTTCCAGTGTACATCTGTCCAACTTTTTACGCAGGCTTCCCTTCAGCTTACATTTCTTGGGGTAGTCCTTTGTGATCTCTACCTAGAGGTTATTTTGAGAGATTGATACATGGTAGCATCGCAATTTGTACTAGAGTCTTTGTTCAGAGAAATGTTTCCATGCCAACAAACCCTAAGAGGCAGCCAATATGTATTTCCTGCTTTATTCTCTCCCTCCCTCCCTCCCTCCCCCCTTTCTTCTTTCCTTCCTTTCTTCCTTCCTTCCTTCCTCCCTCCTTCCCTCTTTTCTTTTTCCTTCTTTTTACCTCCTTGCTTTTTCTTCATTCCTTCCAAATGTTTCATTTCACCCTCAACTTTACGCATCTATGTAAGGTATTATAGGCAGAGGAACAAACTCAATAGAGAAGAAGACGCAAGAAGAGGAAAAGTCATGCAGAAGGTTGTTATAGTTCATCATTCAGTCTGCATGTGACCTTTTAGTTTTGGGTGTTATTTTTTTTCAATGTATACTTAAATTTCTTGAGGACTAATTTTGCCCAGACATTGAGCATATGACAAGGACATTTGGGAGCTTTTGGCTGGTGGTGTCGACTTCCTCATTGGGATTGGAGAAAGCATCACATGTACAGAATAAGAGAGAAAGTGGCAATGAGCTGGCTTTGGTAGAGGCCAAGTCCAGAGGTGACACTACTTTGCTCTGACCTGAATGGATTATAATCCTTTTAAGGACTCTGGGCCATTCTCTTAGGTCTTTATATTCCTGTCTACTCCCCTCGCTAGCCTCATCTAACACAATTGCTTTCACATGGCAAGTTCTCAATAGCTGTTCACAAAGTTGAATTAAAAATGAGAGCTGACGTGCTCGCCCACTTCTCCCCAGTGGTGCCTGCCTCCTTTCCGCTGCTGCTCCGCCATTCCATCCCAGTTGCAGGTGGACTCACTGAGCTGGGTAGTTGTAGGTGACAGACTCTCAATTCAAATTGTCCTGAGAGGAAAATATGGGGATGGGGTGCCTTCTCACAAAACTAGAAAGTCCAGAGAGAGAAATCGTATCCACAGGGCCAGTCAGTGCCGTTAGGATATAAAGTCTTTGTCTCCCAAAGGTCCATTTCTCTTTGGGTGAGGTTCATTCTTCCTCCAGGTCATGGTGGCCTCCTGCACTTCAGGTTTGAATCTGAACAGTAGGGAAAATGTTTCTTTTCTTTTTCTTTTGTTTCAAACTATTATGGGGGTACAAATGTTTTTGGTTACGTGTATCACTTTTGTAAAGCTTGAGTCACCCAGATAGTGTTCATTGCTCCTGTTAGGTAAATTTTCACCCTTCCTCTCTTCCTCTTTCCCCACTGCTAGATTTCCATTGAGTTTTACTTCCCTCTGTGTTTCTTTATCAAATAGTCCCAGGGAAACATGCCCGGCTGAGTTTCCTTGACTGGGCTTGTACCATATGCCTATTTGTGAGCCTGTCTCTTCAGCCAGGGCATGGGATGCTCCGATTGGCCGAACCTGAGATTTGTATCCGACTAGAAGGCAAGGGGTGGGATTAGGCCCATCCAAAAGCAAGGATTTAAGTGGGGGAAAGGCGGCTTTTAGAGGAAAATCGGGGATGGTGATAGGAGAGGAAATGAAGATGAATGCCAAGCAGGAAAAACTGAGGATTAAAAGAACTATTAATCCACCTGGTATAAATTGGCTTCTTTTTTATATTTGGTGCCAACTGTGAACTTCAAAGAGGCATTTCTTTGCATGTGGCCAGTTGTAAGTGGCTGACAGTTAAGCCCGGATGCTGTAATGACTAACGCAGAAAGTCCATTTTCATACTCTCTGGTTCATCCATACCCAAAGATGTTTATGAGCACTTAGAGTTGCAGCTTCCGGGCACCGGGAGAAAACATTACCATCACATGATGTTATGATTTTGATACCAGTTATTGGGAAAGGAAGCATAAATGATAATAATCTGGGATAAAGCCATCTCTCCTTCTCATTTCCTGCCTGCTTTCCAGGCTGTGTTCTGCTTCGATAGGAAGCATGGGAAGCATATTTGAATCTCTCCCTTGGTCTCTGTCGACACTGTCACTGCTGTCATTTCAGTCTCTTTCTTGGACCACTCTGTGGTCTCCCAAACCAGAGTTCCAACCTTGTCCTCCACTTGCTTTGGCATGTCCTCCATTCTGATGCCTGTGTGGTCTTTGGAAAGCAAAGTACATCCCATAAATCTAGTCCTCTTGCTCCTGTGGCTCCCTCGTCTAACTCCAGAAGGGTGTTTTTCCAACTTTCATGATTTGCCTCCCAATTTTATCCTCTGTTTTGCTGCATTGTGTACCATCTTTACAAAGCTTTAATATTTTCTTTAAATCCACTTACTCTTTAAACTTGTCCGTGTCCTAAGCAATAATTTTCATGAAACTTCAATTTCCATGTGCTATTTTTTTCATTGAACATGAAGGAAAATTAAAAGAAGTAAATAATGATTTTAAAAAATGTGTCTAAAATGACCTGGTGCTCCAACAAGGGTGTTGTATGTGCTCTTCTTTGGGAACACTAGCCCTCAGGATTAAATAATAACACCATGTGGCATTATGCTGCACCCATCTGGCCCCAGCTTACCTGTTTGGCTTTGTGTTCTCATTGCAGTTGGTTCTGCAGACTCACCTCGATTCTTCACGCTTTGCATGTCATGACTTTCCAGGCTCTGGGCAGTTTCACATGATGTTCCTTCTGCCTGGAATGATGCTCTCTCACTTCCTTGTTTGCTGAACAGACCATCCTTACCCTATCATAGTCACCCCCTCGGTGAATCTCTGCAAACTGATTATTGTTCCTTCTTTTAACAGTTGATCTAACTGTGAGCTAGACATATTGTACCGTGTCTGTGGCTTACTCAGCCCACTTTCTTCTTTACCCCAACCACAAGTTCCCACTGTATCCCAGTGCCTAGCACAGAGACATCCTCAGCAAAAGTTTGCTGTATTTGTTACAATCACACCTCTTCACTTTCTCCTTTCTCATTATCAGTGAGGATCATTTTGCTTTCAGGAACTGCAGCAGCAGGTCTTTGCAGAAGGTCCATGACTCATCCCATGGGTACCGTGTCTGCCCACGGAGCCACCCATTACAATGAATTCCACAAAGCAGTGCTCCTTGCTTTTTTTTTCCTGGGTAGTTATAACGGAGATATGACAGAGAATACTCATATATATGATATTCTACCTTGGAAAGGCATGGAGTTATTATCTACAATTTCCTAAGTGCTAACCATAACTCCATCTCCTCCTTTCTCACCCAAGGCAGCATATTGCGAGTGGCAGTGTGAGTCACATGATCAAAGAAATAAAGTTGTATCCGCTCTAATTCATTTCTTTAAAAAGTGAATCATTTGCAAATATTTTAAATTGGTTTTTAGCAAAAATCACATGTGAAACACCTCACAGCTGAGTCCGTTTCCCCCTAGTAGAATGAAAGAGCACAGGTATTACGCTTAGATTTTTTTTTTTCCCACAAGCACATGCCCAGCATCTGGGCACAGTGCCTTAAACATAGCACATACATGGTAAATATTTTTAATCAGTGATTTCACCGTGTATTCCTGCCACAGCACTGGGTTGTGTGAGTGGAATAACCGACTGTGTGTAGGGTGGGGAGGGAGGAGGGCTGTGGCAAGGTGAGAAGATGTGCACAGAACCTCATCTGCAGTCTGAATAAGTCTCTCACAGCCACACACTGTTACATTCCAAATGGGCATCGAGGCTAAATTCACTTTGGCTGTTTATCACTTCAAATTTTACAATCAATAGACACTAACAAAACAACTTTTCTTTTGAGGTGGAGTATGACGGCCCTTTGGTATGCACGGTCTTTTAATAAGAGGTCCATACGGTGATTATCTTTGAGTGGGACAGAATATGGGTGTATTTTATGGGCTTTAAATTTTTTATCTACATTTCTGTAATGAAAAGAAATTGCTTTAATAATTTTTTTTTTTAATTTTGGCAGAAGGGTCCCCTCAGTTCCCTTACCAAGGGAGGAATCTTCATCCCAGAGAGGGAGGAGCCACTGCTCCAAACACACTTCCTTCTTCACCTGTTACACTCCCCATACCCCGTCTTACTCCTCCCCACCAAATTTTAATGCTTCCATTGCCCCTTCATTTCTCTCAGCCTCGCCCCAAGCTCCTCTGTTCCTGCTCCAACACAATGTTGACAGGGGAGTAGCAGGGAAGTGGCTCTGAGACTCAAATCAGCAGAGGAGCCAGGAGAGCTGCTCTTGGTGACCCCTTTGCCTTGAGATTATGTACTTTTAACTGTGAGCTACCTAAGTGGAGAGAGTGAGGAAAAGAGGAAGGCCTGCTTTAAGCTGCTCGTTTCTCTTTTGTCTGGCATTTTCTTTCCTTTTCATAGGCTGCCACAAGACTGTGGCAATTGCCATATATGGTAGTATTAGCCACTTTTTTTTTCCTTTTTTGAGATAGGGTCTTGCTCTGTTGGGCAGCCTGGAGTGCAGTGGAGTGATCACAGCTCACTGCAGCCTTGAATTCCTGGGCTCAAGCGATCCTCCAGCCTCAGCCTCCTGAGTAGCTGGGACTACAGGTACATGCCACCATGCACAAGTAGTTTAAATTTTTTTTTTTTGTAAAGACAGGGTCTTGTTATGTTGCTCAGGCTGGTCTTGAACTCCTGAGCTCAAGTGATCCTCCTGCCTCAGCCTCCAAAGTGCTGGGATTATAAGAGTGAGCCACTCACTGTTCCTGGCTCTGTGTTCGACATTGTTAAGGGTGGAAGGAGAGCTGAGACAGACAGAAAGGTTAAAACCTCCAGATCCACATTCTCTAGACACGTGCCCTTCCCTATCACTCCCCCAGAGCTGCAAATCGCCAAAGAGCACCAGTCACCTCTAATGTTTTCGGCTTGCCCTGTGTGGATCCTTAGTGGCTCCTGAGCCAAACGTTGAGAATTCTCTCTGCCCTCCTCCTGCCGCTCCCCCAAAAAGCACATCTTAAAGTCAAGCCTGATGATAAATCAGAGAGATATTAGATGCCACCGAAAACAAACCAAACAAGGTAAAGGATTTTGGACTTTGGGCTGGGATGTTTAGCGTCTTGCCTGGCTGAACAAGGTCTATGTCCAGGACATCCTTTAGGTGAATGAAATGCCGGCTAGAAATGACCCCCAAAGGTCTTGTTGATTTTCCAAATTAAAAATATCATGGGCTTTAATACCTAACCAAAGCTTCCATTAGCTGAACCTCTTTTCTAAGTTGTAACTAAGACTATTATTTTTAGAGTCATTAAAATCAGAAGGCCATTTATAAAGAGAAGATCAAATTTGAAAGAGAATATAAAGCAAAAAAAAAAAAATCAGGATTTCAAAACTTAATCATAATAATGTCAGGGCCATTCTATCCTTGTTTCTGATTTATGCTTCCTACAAATAAAGATTGGTAAATTGAAAGTTTTCATTTGGCATTTATTGTGCATTTTGGAGGATTTGTAAATCTGGCACTTGATTTGTTGGCATTAGGGCTGCTGCGTAGGACTTGTAAATCAGCTTTCTGGTGTGGCAAATCAATTTTGTTTTAGAGGGGAAGCTCAGTGGCCAAGGGAAGTAAAAGGATATAAATACTGTGGGGCGTTAGTCAGAAGAGTGTCCCGAACAGGTCCAAGGCAAGCCCTCCCCACAATGCATCCCGGAAGAACAGAAGTCTCTGTGATTACAGATCTTAGATTATGAGTTGCAAACTGATTTCCAAGGGCCAAAATATAGTCCATAAACATGTTTTGGATATGTTTTGCTCCCTGTTTCTGAAGCATTTTTGCACCAGGCCACATGACAATGTCCAGTAAGTATAGCCTCAGAGAGCAGAAGATCTAGTTATCCATTGTAGTGTAAACAAACCACCCCAAAATGCATTCATGAGTCTGCAGTTAGGACAGAGCTCAGTGGGTTAGCTTTGCTTCATGTGGTATCAGCTGAGATGGTTCAAATAAGGCTAGAGGATCCACTTCCAAGGTGACTCGCTTATATACCCTGAAAGGTGGTATTGGCTGTTGGCTGGGAGCTCCACTGAGCCTACTGGCTGGGGGCCTCAGTTCCTTTTCACGTGGGCCTCTCCACATGGCTACTTGGGTTTCCCCACAGCATGGTGACTGGTGTTTCAAAAGATAGGAAGTAGAGTTTGCCGACCTCACAAGGCCTAGCTTTGGAAATTGGTACAACACCAATTCCACTATATTCTTTTGGATAAGCAATCACAGATTCAAGGGGAGGAGATGTAGAAGACCCTCATCCCCTTTATGAGAGGGTGTCAAAGAGTTTGCTGCCATATTTTTCTACCAAAGTGTCTGAATCATAAACCTATTATTTCACTGTCCTTGGGTCGGGTGACCATTTCTAGTCAAATTATGGGTAAGAAGCAGTTGTGTGGCACTGAACATGGCCCCTATTATAAAGGAAAAAACAGGGGCAGCATCCCTTAGGAATGGATGTGGTTGAAGCAATTTTCCTTAGAAGGTATCTCAGTTCATTTTGTGCTGTTACAGAGTACCTGAGACCGGATTATTTATAATGAAAAGATATTTATTGGCTCATAGTTCTGGAGGGTAAGAAGTCCAGTATCAAGGGCCTACTTGTTACATCATCCAACACATGGCAGGAGGGCAAGGAAAGGATGAGAGAGAGAGAGAGAGAGAGAGAGAGAGAGAGAGAGAGAGAATGCACACAAGGAGGCCAAAATCGCCCTTTTATAACTGCACAAACTCCATCCATGAAAGTGGAGCCCACACGGTATAATCAAAGTCCCTATCTCTTAATACTATCACAATGGCAGTGAAATTTCAGTGTGAATTTTTGAGGAGACAAACATTCAAACCACAGCAGAAGGGTTCAGTGGGTGTGGTAGGCAGGGCCTCCCTTTGGGAGTGCAGGGCCCAGGGCAAATTATTTTTGTGGAGGCTCCTGTCTATGTAAACAATCTGTTTCAAAATGTATTGTTATGTTTAAAAACAGACCCATGGAAGTACAGATTTATTGATGAAGACTTAGAGCAAAGGATAAAGAAGAGGTCCTCATGTATTTGTTATCCAGTCAGTACATGGGAGAGTCACACAGACCAGTCTGGGGATGACTGGAATCCTGTGGAGGGAGCACCATGCCCGCAGGCAGGAGCAGTCCATGCCCTACATGTTCTCCTTGAGCTGGGAGCTGGCTACAGAACCCCAGGAAATCCTCATAGGGTTCTAGTGCTCCTCAGAGCATCTGGTCAACCACGTGTGTGCAGAGGGTCAGGGTGTGCCCTGAAAGGGAGACAAGGACACCAGGAATGGAGGGGGACTTGGACAATTTCAGGGCAGGGGATTCTGGTGACTACTGCCAGGCTTGGGTGCCCAGGCTCATGGCACTGCCAACCCCAGCTGGTCCCAGCTGCTGCAAGAGGACTTAGAAAATCTCCAGGAAGCATTCCCAAGTGCATGATCTCTGAAGGGTGGGGATTTGGGCAAAAAGTCCTCTTGCCTGGGTTTAGTGTGGTAATGGTGGCAGACAACATAAATGAAAGATCTAGAACATTTTAAAAAAAAAATTAGTGAGGAAATGACACAATAAAATGGGGTTTTCAGCAATCAGGCTTATTGTGTATAATGACAGGTAGATGTTGCTCTCATATGTCTCTTATCCTATACTTCTTTCTTCACGCAGACACAAGCACCGTGGGAGGACTGCATTCCACGTGTTTCAGATACAACTTTCCTGACCTGGCCTGGGCCATTGCACTGTGCACGTGGCCTGAACTTGTTTACAGGTGTCATCAGGCCATGTTGATTCATTCAGAGGTGGACATTTAGTTAGACAGAATATTCTTTGAGATTTTACATATGGCTACTTAACAAAAGAGAGAGTTTGTTCCCACTGGGCTCACTTGAAGTAAAAATGCAGTAATTTGAAGCCTTCCACAGCCCCTTTCTGTGACCAGTGAAGGAGACTACCTATAATAGAAGAAAACAGACCAGTATGCAAAGGAAAACAGAAACCAGCAGAGAGGAAGGACAAAAGGAAAGATGATACCATCTGAGTCCCTGGATCCAGCTGTGCCTGAAACTATTATTAACTCTGGTTCCTTGGGTGACCCTTGGACTTTTCAGTTATATGGATAAATAAGTTATCTTTTGTGCTTAAGCACTTCAGAGATGGAATCTGTCTTTAACACTCAAAAGCCCTCTTCAATACATTTATGTATCCTAGAAAAAAAGCAGTAAATTCTTTCTCCCAGATACATGTACCCATATCATTCCAGCAAACTTTAGCACAGTTAAATTAAACAAAATGGTACCGAAATTTTATTATATACCATCCATTGTGCTCAACACTTTAGATGATGCAAATTTTAGTAAATAACTGTGGTAGGTCAGGTGTCCTAGAATCAGAGCTTGAGCAGGAAACTCATGTGTAAGTGATTTATTGAGGGAGTGCTCCCAGGAGACTCCTGTAAAGGAGTGAGGAAAGGATAGATGCTGAGCAAGGTCAAATTCAGCCTCAGTCTTATCCTGGGATGAACTCAGGGGTGTAATTTGTACCATAGAGGTTGTCCAGCTGCAAGGCAAGAGACTTAAGGCTTTTTCATACCCTGGTATCAGGGAGTCCTGGCTGCTCCCTGGGAGAGGAACTCCAAGGCATTTCCCATTGCCTAAGGGCTCTCTAGGGAAGATAGCAGCTGTGAGCCCAGAGCAGCAATGCCCATGGCCCCATGGGGTGGGGCAAACACCCAGCTGTAAAAAGATCTAGGGTATCTGTTGAGGTGTCAACAGCATCTGCTACAAGTAAAATCCTTGCCTTCTAGTTACTTGCAGTTTGGAAAATGTTAGTAAAGGCAATAGAAATAGCTTAGACAAACAAAAGAGAGAGAGAGAGAATGAGAATTTAATAACAATTGTTTGTGGGGATGCAAAAGGAAGGAAGAAATGGGGAAGAAAAGACTAAAACTTTCAGTGAAAATGTGTGTAACACACTGAGGAATATATATCCACCCAATCCCGTGTTTCTTGGAGTCCTCTTCTCTTTATAGAGTATCCCTGTGTCTCTTACTTCTGTTACATTGATGTACCTGTTCTAAGAAATGTAGCCTTTGATTGGAAAAGTTTTAACTAACATATTGAGTTGGGACTTTAAGAAAGACTTTGATAGGGAAAGAGGGAGTAGAGGGGAGGAGACATTTAGGCCAAGGAGCTTGGGATGACTGGATTGTGGAGCAAAGTGGGAGGTGAGGCTGGGCTAGAACGTGAGGGCCTTGGATGTCATGCCCGGAATGGGGAGTGAGCCGGGAGCAGGGTAAGGGCTTGGCCGGATCAGTGTTAGGAAATAAATGCAGAAGAGAAAGGGAGGAGGGTTGGGGGTGTGCAGCTGAAAGTAGGAGGGAATCGGTGTCATGTCAGAGCCCAGAAGAGGCTGGCCGCGCAAAGCCAGGGAAAGCAATCTACAAAGCAATTCCGATTTTCTATAATGAACAGCAAAAAGCAAAGGATTACATAAATAGTGTTTATAAGGTATATATAGTGTGTGTATATGTACACAAATGCACTATATATATAGCATATACGTGGATATTTTATAGTCGGCCCTCCATATCTGCAGGTTCTCTGCATCCTCAGATTCAGCCAAACTTGGATCAAAAATACGTGGAAACAAATAACAAAAAGTAATAATACAACGGTAAAAAATAATATAAATTTAAAAATTGATACAGTATAACAACTATTTACATAGCATTTATAGCATATTACGTATTACGAATAATCTGGAGATGATTTAAAGTACACAGGAGGATGCACGTAGGTTATATGCAAATACTATGCCATTTTATATCAGGGACTTGAGCATCTAAGGATTCCGGTATTCTTGGGGGCCCTGGAACCAATCCCCTGTGGATACTGAGGGGCTGCTATACCTACATTATATATGTTATATGTTTTTATAGTATGTGTGTATGTATATGATCTTAATATCCATGTGTGAAGCAGAGTTTAAATTTTCTTACTTTACAAAGAAATATAATAAAGTAATTTTTGTTTTAAAATTTATTCATAGTGTACATGAACATGAATCGATTATAATCCTTAGTTTATGTGATGCTATTGTTCTTGGTCCATCCCTGGCCTACTGTTTGTTTATTTCTTTACTTGTTTATTATTTATGTTATTGCTTCAGTTCCACTTTCTTCATTCTGGTTTGTACATCCCAAGTAGAGTATTGTACTAGGGTGCCCAGGATAATATATAGACGTGGTTCATTCATTTTCGCTCCTGCGTGAGAGTGCATTTTGTGACTAAAACCACAGTTTATCCCTTTTCTTGGCAATGAACATTTGAATCATTTCCAATGCTTTGCTACTTTCAATTGTATTGCTGAGAACATTCTTGTACACATCTCCTGGTACACATGTGAAAGAGTTTCTCTTGGGTTGATGCCAAGAAGGGAAATTGCTAGTTGGTGGGGCATGCAAATGTTTATCTTTACTGGAGAA
>CAUYRT010015992.1:0-47037 GCA_963574885.1 Lepilemur ruficaudatus | reverse complement strand
GGGCGGACGTGCCGACGGCCTCCACAGGCCCCGTGTGACGCAGCCACAGGGTAGCGCTGTCGGGGTGGGGCCCCCCATTCACAGATGGGAACCCCGGGCCCCGCACGGTCTCCTGTGGCCGGGGTTGGGGGAGGCTGGACTGGAACCTGGGCTGTGACCTGGGTCCTGCTCCCCAGGCCCCAGCACAGGTGTGTGTGGTGGACTCGGGTGACGGCACAGCTCAGAGCCATCGATTGACGGGAACCCCGGGAAACCAGGAGGCGGGTTTTCACGTGCGTTAGGTGCACGGTGGCCAGCCCTCTTGGACGGTTCAAGTGGAAACTTTAATCTGGACAAGTTAGTTTTATAGTCGCCCTGCACTTGCTAGTCAAAATGGCGAGAACTTTCGCCGCGAAGAATTCAGCCTTGGGTGTCTGTGCTGGAGCCGGCCCAGTGCTCCGGGCGCAAACGTCCTTTGTTCCATTCTGCAAACGCGCCCTGCCGTGTGGAGTTCACACCGCAGCCATCACTCACCCACACGCACCTGTCCATCCCCTGCCCCACGCCCGGCCTTGCTCCCCACGCCAGGGGCACGTCTGTGAACAGGACGGGAGAGGCAAGGGGCGGGACGCGTGCCGGCAAATGCCGCGGCACCCGTGTCGCCCGGCAGGTGCTCCTGCCCTGCTCCTAGTGAGCAGACAGGGACGGGCAGGCGGCACAGTTTGCCCAATCCCGTGTCACCCTTCCTCGAGCCTCAGACTGCGGGGGGGGGCTCGCCCCCAGAGCCCCCAGCGTGGTGGGTCCGGGGCGGGCCTGGGCGCGAGCGTCTGCCGGGCTCCATGGGGACGCTGGTGGGCAGGCTGCGGTGCTCCTGTCACTTGATCGCAGAGCTGGAGGACAGTCGGCTCCAGGTTGTGCAGAGAAGTTGCAGCCTGCGGTCTCGGGGACGGGGGTGCAGCAGATCCTCGTCAGCCCCCAAATGCAGGGAGGGCAGAACCCGGAACGGCCGCAGCAGCATCTCAGGCTTGACGTTCCTGCTGTCCAGGTGGACGTCCTCGCTCTGCTCAGTGAATGTCATTAAATCTGTGTTAAAGTGAATAATTCCAAATACTAAAATCTAACCCTCTTTTTATGAGAGAAAGGATTCGCAATTTTATGTAGCGTGAAAAGATCTAATTAAATTAAAAACCGTACAGTAGCTTCAGAATTAAAATGTAAGAAATGCCGGTTAGATGTTTATCCAAACCTTAATTAAGAAAAGGAATATTGAGAAACTCAGAAAAGCCATGGGGTTTAGCATGATGGTCAAGTTGGGCCAGTTCCTGGTCGCCCCTGTTGAGCCAGGTGTGCCCCGCAGTGCACCCGCCCTCAGCCCCTCGGCCCGGCGTCTTTGCGTGGCTGCTGTGGCTCTGTCCCCCGCAGGACAGGAGCCCGAGGCAGGAGTGGTTTCCTGGGCTTCACCCCGCCCACGCCACATGCTGAGACGCCCCTGAGTGTGGCTTGGCTCGGTGGCTGTGGGTGGAGAGTGTCCTGTTGTTCTGGGCAGAGCGCGGTGGCCGTGAGAGAACGCGTTGCACACGGTCCGCTCTGCGCCGGACACGTGGAGCTTTGGGTGCCAGCAGGGCATCGGTGGCAGGGCCCTGTCGGCATCAGGCTGGAGCGGGGGCCTTGGCGGCTGGTGAGGGCCCCCTGGAGGCCATCTCTGGGGAAGGAGGCAACCTGTGGGAGGCTGACGACTCCCCCTGCATTGAGCGAGGACCTGGGGAGCCAGGACACTGGATGTCCTCGTGAGACCCCCAGGGGAGGAGCATCCTGGTGGGCGTGGTAGGCGCAGCCTGCAGGGGCAGGAGGAGGGTGGACGCCAGGAGGGCTGTGCAGAAGCTGCCTGTCCCCGTACCAGGTGTTTCCTGAGCCAGGTGCTAGACGAGGGGAAGGGGCGGGAGGGGGCGGCCGGGCACCGAGGTCTGGGGCAGCTGGGCCTCCTGTCGGGGCACCCTCCGCTGGGCTGTGCACACCTGGGCTGAGCGCTTGTCACCTGCAGATGGGGCTGCGTGTCGAGGATGGAGTCTCAGTGTGGGGTGAGGCGTGGGCAGGCTCCCCGTGGGCCGTCACTGCCACACGGCACCAGCCCAGAATCAGACATGGAGGAGTGGCGTCCCCCTGAGACTTGCAAGACATGGCCTGGTTCCCTGTGTGGCCCCCAGGCCCTCTCCCTGCTGTCCCGCTCAGCGCCGTTGCCCAGCTGGCCAGACTCGCACCAGGCGTGCCGGGCGCACAGGCGGCACCGTGGACGGCACAGGCAGGGCCTCCACCGTCTCTGGGTGGTGGGGCTGCCCTAGCCTATGTCGTGAGCTCTCTCAGGATGCCACGGTTGTTGTGGGTGACCCTGGCAGAGGCGGGACATCGCTGGCTGTCTCAAAGGGTGGAGGCGATGACCCTGAGCCCCTGGCACACCCAGGCCACGTCAGGGCCACGTGGGCTCCCTGATGGCCAAGACTTGTGCTCTGCCCATGGTGAAGGTGGCAGCGACCCGGCACGGCAGGTCCCTGACGGCCCCGTCTCCACTGGTGTCAGAGGGGCAGGCGCTGTGGCCGGATGTGCTGCTGCCCAGGGGAGGGGAGAGGCCCTGCCCTGCCCTGCAATGGTGGTCACAGTCCCCGCGCCGTCCCTCCTGTGACGTGCAACCAGAACCGCCCTCACTGGTACTCCTGGGCCGATCGCCACGTCCTGTGACCAAGTGATGATTGTGGGTGTTTCTTCTTTGCCGCGCTCCGCCCCCAGGTATAAAGACCTTTCTCTCCCATCACTGCTACGAAGGGACGGTGTCTTTCCTGCCCGCACAGCACACGGTGGGGTCCCCAAGGGACAGGAAGCCGTGCCGAGCTGGGTGAGTGCATTTCTGCGTGTTTCGACGGGAAGTACGGCAGGACTGTGTCGGGTTTGCTCCCTCACGAAGGCAGGTGCAGAAGAGTTTCCGGGTGTGGATGGAAGGCGGCGGGTTTCACGGGCCCGGCGACAGGACAGCGTAGGGCCGGGACTCACAGCATGGTGAAGAGAGCTGCCTCGCCATTTTGTCCCCGTGGCACGCACGGGCAGCGTGTCCCATGCCACGGGTGGGGACTGAGGGGCGGGTCCCACATGGACCGTTGGGGCGGGGGCCTCACCGCCACATGCTCTGCCACTTGTGAGGGGGCGGGTGGGCCCATGTGCTGGGGGCCAAGGGGGCAGGGCCAGGGCTGCTGCCCAGCGGGAGGGGACGCGGAGAGGAGAGGGCAGCCGCTGGTGGATGGGAGGGGTCGAGCGTCCACGACAGCCGAGGAAGCCTGATGTCTCTCCCGCGTGCGGTGCGCTGACACGGCCGCCGCGCTCTGCAGCGTGCTCTAACGCGAAGTAACGAGCAGGGGCTCTGCTCTACCCAGAGCGTCCCCCACGCCACACAGCGCGCTGCAAACAGAACCTTGGTCAATCTGAAAATCGGTCGTCCCAGGCCGTGTGGCCTCTTTGGTGACGGTGGCGTCTCCCTAACGAGCAGCTCGTCCCCGCTCTGCCTTGGTCTTGGGACACGGACACGTGGAGACGGGTGTGTCTTTGCGAAGGACGCTCACTGTGTCCTTCCTTCTCGCCTCCCCCCCGGGCCCAGGAGCCTCCTTCCTCCAGGCCCTTCGCTTTTTTAACTGAAGCATATGAGACCGGAAAGCCAGGCATCGCACGGCTGAACGCAGCGATTGATGCGCAGATTTCGCCAGTGTGAACGCCGTCCTGTCTGACAGTGTGTGGACTCCGTGGTACCCAGGACCACAAGTATAATCAGACTCGTGACTAAGTTCTGAGTTAACTGCTCCGAGCTATTTGCTGTTTGTTTGCTTATCATTGACTGCATGGCCATTTTGTCACTTGTTATCTGAAATTAAACGACCTGTCATCCCAGGGATCCGTCCCCTGGCGAATCTGTGCCTTAATCAGGTTCTGCCAGCGAGTGCCACGCTGGCTGCAGGGCCAGGCAAAAACCAGCCCTTGGTGTGACTCAAAAGTCCTCCTGCTACGCTTTTTATAAGGTTTATACGTTTTAGAGAAGGACACGCTGATACGTTAAATTTTAAAAGCAAATCTAATTTTGAGAACTCACGTTGGTATGCAAAAGAAAAATGTTTAGTTAAGCCTTTGGAATTGAGCCTCTCGTGACACGAGAAGAGTCTGATCCCTGCCGTGCGTCCGTGTGACGGGCGGGCGACGCGGCTCTTGTCTTCCAGGTGCTTCGTCTGCAGGCAGAGCCGGCAGCAGCTGCAGGAGGAGCAGAAGAAGGCGCTCTACGGTCTGGAAAATGCCGGTGAGTCCGTGAAACAGACTCGGTGCCGTGACCCTGTGTCAGGGTGTTAGTTTTTGTCGCCTTCCGGCACGTGGCCCCTCTCAGGGCACGCCTCCGCCTCCTCTCTCCCAGGGTCGCGCTACGCAGCCGCATTCTCTCTAGCTCTGGGCGGCGACAGATCGTTGCCGTTCACCAGATTCGGGGAACAGCAGGTTTTGTGACGAGGCCCGTTGCCGTCTTCCTCCGAGTTGCCGCCGTGAGCCCAGGCCAGGGTTCCCGTCCCCGCGTGCTCCGCAGCGCGGGGTCAGCCAACGTTCTGCCGAGGGCTTGGTGCCGGACGGCTGGGGTCTGTCACCCCTGCTCCAGCCTGTGCTGCGGCGAAGGCGGCCGTAGACGCTTTATGTACGGACGCTGAAATCTGAGTTTCGTGTCATTTTCACCTATCACAAGATGTTATTATTCTTCTGATTTTTTTTCTACTGTTTCAAAATGGGGAGAACACGCTTTGCCGGGAGTCCGTGCAAAGCAGACGGCTGGATCAAGCCCACGGCCACACTTTGCTGACCCTTGTTCTAGATCACTGTCCCAGAGTCACCCCGTGAGGGGCAGTGGAAACAGCTCCGCCTCTCGGGAAGGGACCCTCTGGGTCCCACACTCAGCGTGCGCCCTCCTGACGCAAGTGGACGGTTACGCGGTGGGATTTTTGTGTTAACGCCGGAGAGTCGATTGAATGGAGAGTGTGTGTTAAACGTTGGCCTCAGGGAGAGCAGAAGCATCCATGCCGGGGGAGCGCAGGGCCCCCCGTCTCGCTGTGGGGTGCTGTCCCTGCGCCCCACTGACCCGTGGCGCCCGCACGGTTCTCCCCGCTGCAGAGGAGGTGGAAGAGTGGCAAGTCGTCGGCGGGAAGTTTCTGGCCATCAACGCCACAAACATGTCCTGTGCTTGCCGCCGGAGCCCCCAGGGCCTCTCTCCGGCCGCCCACCTGGGAGACGGGTCTTGCGACCTCATCCTCATCCGGAAGTGCTCCCGGTTCAATTTTCTGCGATTCCTCGTCCGGCACACCAACCGGTGCGACCAGGTGGGTGGAGCGCCGCCGGACCGTGACCTGTGTCGGTGGGGAATTTGTGTTTGGGCAAACCCCGATCTATAAATTATAGGAACATTTAATTGACAGGAAGGAAGGACACGCTTTTTTGTTTGCATTTTGCCGGTTTTAAACCCCTAGTTGCAATAACTCCTCGTAAAATTGCGTTTAAAAATATAAATCCTTGAGCAGCATGGATTAAGTGGCATGAATGCTTATATACAACTTCCTGTCTGTCCTTCTTCTTCCTGTTTAAAAACAGAACAAAGTGATAAGGTAATGATTTTTTTTTTTTTTTGAGACAAGTTAAGGATTTTTGCTGCCCTTACAGGTCATTTAAAGTAAAATCTTTAGGCTCCCAGAAAGGGGCCTAGCAGACCCTCCGCCAGACCCCTCTGCAGCTCCGCGGGGAGACCCGGGTCTGCCAGCGGATGTTCGGAGAACTGAGACTTTGGTCACAGCCTCTAATTATAGTGAAAATTGTATTTAAGATTTAGTCCGATCCTGTTTTCATGTGTCTTTTTAAGTAGTGCTTGTTAAGAGAACACAGAGAATTCTAGAAATCACTGCTAATGAACTAGCAGGATTCTTTTAGGAGTGTTCAGCATTGTGGATGCGTGAGAGTGTTAGACATCGCCCTGACAAGTGCCCGGGGAGGCAGGTGGCACCTTTCCCTTCACCGCTGCGTCGTCAGATCAGCTGACCTGGCAGCCCCGGGGGCCCCGCTGAGCGGCTGCGTCCCCCGGGAAGGGCGTCAGGTGCGCAGAGGAACAGGAGGCCTCGCCGCCGCGCCGGGCGGTCCACCGCCCAGCCGAGGTTAAGAGCTCCGTTTTCCCTCTCACCGTCTCTGGGCAGTTTGACTTCGCTTTCGTCGAGGTTTACCGTGTCAAGAAGTTCCAGTTCGCGTCCAAGCACGCGGAGGACGAGGACAGCGACCTCAAGGAGCAGGGGAAGGCGCGTTTCGGGCAGATCTGCAGCGACCACCCCTCCTGCTGCTGCCCGGCATCCTGCAGCTCCTGGAACTGCGACGGGGAGGTGCTGCACAGCGCGGCCATCGAGGTCAGGTGCGTGCCGCGGGCCGGCCCCGGGGACGTTGTCACCCGGGACGTGAGTGCGCCACGAACGTGAATGCGTGTCCCTTTCCGCGTGTCGGGTGTCCAGCGAGAGGCCGTTATCTGATTTTGGGAAGGTACGCGGGCGGGGAGCCCCCGCGTTCGGTCCTGAGGATCCGTTCCCGGGGGCGTTGCGGCCTCTCTGTTTCCTTCTTCTCCGCACCCCGCACCCAGGCTGGCGGCCCCGTGTCCTGGTGCTCGCTCTCTCTGCTCCAGAGTAATTCAAACAACAAACTAATGAAACCACCTTCGCAGGCACTTCCCGAGCCCTTGGTCCCCTGAATCCGCCAGAGGGTGTTCGGCCTGCCCGGGGGCCACGCCACCGCCAAGTGCGGAGCTCAGCGCAGAGAGGGCGGGGCAAGGGGTGGGGCGATGCTGAGGCTGGGGGAGGAAGGGCCGGAGGAGCCACAGAGGGAAGCTGTGTGCGGAGGCCTTGCAGCTTGGGGGACCTGGAGAGTCGGCGTGGCCAGGCAGGGACGCACCCGGGAGAAGGCAGAGCCTCGAGGCTGGTCAGAGGGTCCCCTGGAGCCCAGAGGGCCTGGGCTGTTCGGCCACCTCCTGCCCGAGTAGAGCGAGCAGCTCAGAACCGCTGTTAGCCAGGCTGGCTGGGTTGACGCCGAGAATCAGAGCGTGTCAACCCTGGGGACACAGTGCAGGAGCCCAAGCGCCCGGTGCCCAGGCTCACGGCCTCCCTGGGGGCAGGTGCCCCCGCGTCCAGCCAGCCCGGCCGAGTGTGGGAAGCGGCGTCCTCCCCACGCCCACTGGGCCCACTGAACTCGGTATTGGGAAGCTGTAACTTAATTAAATGTCACATAACCAGATGGAATACGGGTACAAAGAAAATTCTTTCCCCAGTGGAAAGTTAACAACGGTAAAACAGTTTTTATTACAACATTAAAGACCAAGTTGTTTTTTAAAAAGGCTATTGAATTAGAAATGGGTGTGCAAATTACATGGGATTGGGGGAGAACTGTAAAGTTCTAGAAGGATCTATACTATTTGCAAATGTCTTTAAGATCGTGGTCTACTTTAAGGAAATCACGCTGGGCGTTATTTATCGGAGCGTGGTTGTGCGAGGAAGCTGGGGGGAGCCGGTGGCAGGCCTGTGCGTCCACTGCGCTCAGAGACGCGCCATGTCCCCAGCAATAGCGGTTAGGACGCCACCGGTGTCGCTGCTCCTGGCTCCCCACCTGGAGCGACTCCAGCCAGCGGCAGCCCCAGGGGCAGCTCCAAGAAGCTTCTCCCATCAGCATCTAGACTGAGCCAAGGGCAGGGGGTGGCGGGGGGACTTCAGTCTCCCCAGGCCCAGGCCCCTGCTCTGTCCGGTCGGGGCGGCAGTGACAGTGGGTGAGAAGGTCCCGGGAAGACCCACCAGGCCAGTGCACTGTGTGCTCAGGGACTCGGCATCTGTGGACTCATTTTACAAGTTCTGGAAATGGTAGTATTTTTAATACCTGCTTATACGTTTATTAAATAAATAGAATACTTTGAAACTCAGGGAAAACACCCTCGAAATACATCCTATGTATCTTGGTAAATATCACTATACTTCGAACAGCACGTCACCCAGTTACGGGGCTTTGATTACGGAAATGTGTCTGAGGGGACCGTGGTCTTGTGAACAGGTGGAGTCAACAGGGCCGTCCTTGTGCGAAGACGGCTCTGACCGCCCGGCCTGGGCAGGGCCCTGCCCCGGGGACCTCTGGCCCGCTCCCCCCAGCACCGGGTCCTCCCAGGGCCCTGTGCTGACGCGGGGGAGACTGAGCTGCATTGGGGGGACATGGGCCAGCGGGCGGGTATTAGAACCACAACAGGGCCTGCTGGCACCTTCCCTTTAGGACGTCGGTCTCTGCGGTGACGTCCCCACCTCCGCCCTGGCCCAGGTGTGCGCCCAAGGCCAGCTGTGACGGGGACGCTCACAGGGCTTAACTGTGGCCGTTTGTCTCCGCAGGGTCCACTGCCAGCTGGTCCGACTCTTTGCACGAGGAATCGAAGAGAACCCTAAGCACGCGCCGCGCAGCTGAGACGCCCGTACACACCGTCCACCTCGCGCCTGGGCAGTGTGAACGTTATTTAAGAAATTTACTACAGACCAATTATGTTGATACATACATTTAAATTTAGAAATTTATTTTTGATAGTTAAATCTCAATTTTAGAAAAGATACTTTTTTTTGCCAACGGTTCTGTGTGCATACTCTTAAGTCGTGTGTGCATCTGTGGGCTGCCCCTCGCAGGACCCCTCCGCAGCAAGCTCTGCCTGTTGACTCGGGGGCACTGGCTTCTTAGAGTCCAACAGCGTCAGCAGCGTAGTTTTAGAAACGGCCCATTAGTGGCTCAGTTGCAGTAACGTTAGGGTCATTATAGTAGGAGTGCTTTCCACGGAGGCCACACCGTCTGGGCGCGAGGTGGCCACGGGGTCTCTCTGACCCGCCTGGCAAGACTTACTCCGTAACCGCGCGTGGCCAAGTTCCGGAAAGTGGCGGGTGCTCTTTGCCTTCACTCGCCTTCGTCCCACGCTGTGACAGGACGCTGCCGTACCGGCCGCGTCAAGGCAACGCAGTCCTGCGTCGGTGACGCTGCGGGAGGCAGACTGTCACGTGCACGGGAGGACGCCGGGCAGGAGACGCATGGTGCCAAGAGTTTGCGTCCAGCCCCGTCCAGCTGCTCCTGGGGCAGAGCGGCTGGGAGCGCAGAGACCCAGCGGCACCCGCGCGGCACACGGATCAGGAACTCCGGAAACAGGTGGTGCAGGAAGCACTGGCAAGTTTTTTTTTGTTTGTTTGTTTTGCTGTTTTAAAACGTGAAATGCCGACGCGTCCTAGCGACGCACGGTGCACGGCGCAGCGGGCTCTGCGGGGGACACGGGCAGAAGCCGGCGCGCGGTGGCGGGTCGGCCCGGGTTCCGGCGGGATTCCTGCGGCCCAGGCGTCTACACACCCGGTCCGGACTCGTTCTATCTGTCGTTGTCGTCATGGGCGCTGTATATTTATTGAACCTTTTGTCCTTTTGAACCAGAACAGCATAAGCGGCGTCTCCACTGTCTGTAGTCTGCCTCTGACTGTGCCGGAGCCTTCGTTTTTCGCTGAGGCGCTCGGGCTCCTGTGCCTGCGAGATCCCTCCCGCTCGGACCCGGCCCCCAGCGCTCCGCCGCGCCCTGGCTTTCTTTGCATCTCTGCTTGTGTCTAGGGTAGGGTGTGTGTGACTTGGTTTTATTTGAAATACAAGAATGTGCAGCTTCCGCTCTGACTTGCAGAGCGAGGGAACACTGGACTGTTGCAAGAGCCCAGCTGCGGACACGGTCCTGTGACGCCGCCCGTGGACGCTGCACGGCCTCCGTTAGCGGCTTTTGCGGTTCACGGTCAGCATATGTTTGTGGAATTTCCTCGCACCGATTTATATTTTGAAGCAGCACGAAACTCCTCGTTTTGTCATCCAGCCCCACCTCGGGCAGACAAGAGGGCAGCTTTAACAGTGGTTTTTTTAGTGGACCACGTCATCAAAGATAATTGTGCAAACAGATGGTTTAATAACGGACGGTTGAATGAAAGATCTGGGTAAAAAGAGTAAACACACCCGGCTGTTTCTATCAGTGCTTGTTCCTGGTGGGGAAGAAACCAAAGACGTGAGGCCGGCAGCTCTGCCTGCCCGTGCCCAGCCGGCAATGCCCAGGAGCACGGGCCGGGAGGGGGGCCGCTCAGGAGTCCGTGGGCTTCCCTTGGCCTCTGGAATTGTGCTAAAGATTTAGCACAAGGTGTCCCCAGAAGGTTCGTCAAAGTCTTCACTGTCCCTGGTAAATGTCTTCCATGCACTAGTCGCCCCAAAAATCCACTGCTCCGCTGCCAGTTTTGGAGAAATGGTCCTGGCCCAAGAGCAAGCGTTTCATGCTCAACGAGAAACCCGGCCATTCCCCACGGCCGGGTCCCAGACGGCCTTGCTGCTCCTTCCCGACTGCTGACAGTCAAATGCAAACCGTGGGACTGTTGCTGGGGTGCCGTGTGTCTCAGACCCCCCTGAAAGCCCCCGGGCATCTGCGCACAGGATGGGAAGCGGCCGCTGAGACGTCGCTGCGCGATAGGCTCCGATAGCCGCGAAGCCTTTTAGATGCGCAACCACGATGCCCGTACTCTGGGGTTTTAAAAATCGGAAGTGACGGTCGGACAGTGAAAACGTGGGGTCACCTAGAAGCGTGAGTCTGTGTTTTAACTTCCTCTGCCGCTCGCTGGCGCAGAGCAGCCGGGCAGCGGCCAGGCGCCGGCGCTCAACTGTTCCAACCAAGACACCAGAGCGCGGCGGCCCCGGCCTCCGGGTGGCAGCTCGCGGCGCCCCCAGCATGATCTTGCACGACCAGGAGATGCGGAGGGAGAGGGTGGCTGAGTTTTCCTTCTAATCTTGCTGGATTCAGGATTAGAAAACGGCATGATCTGATCTGTTTGAGAAGACAAAAATAAAGTTGCTTGGGCAGATTTTTGGCTTTTCTTCTTTCCTTCACAAATTCCCGTTACTTTCAAAGCAGAATATGTTTAATGAGAACACGCGTGCACAATCTAAAGAACGGGAGTAGAACCAACAAAGGTGTGACTTGCCACCCGTGCCAAGAAACGGAACGTCACCCCAAAGCTTCCTGCGCCCCCGCGGCCCAATCTGCCCGGCCTCGTCCCGGGAAGCCACGGCCCGCGGAACGTGAGTCACCCGCCTTTCCCGACGGTCGCGCCGGGCGGCGGCCCGTGGCTCGGCTCCGCAGGTCCTGCACTTGAGCCGAACGGAGCGCGCTGCGTCTGGTTCTCTGCAACTTCCGCCCCACGCGCCTTGAGAAGCCATCTGCATCATGAAAACGAGTTTTCCAGTTATCTCCATTTCCTAGATCCTCATTAATGTCTTTCAATCATTTTAGAATCGTTCCATAAAAGTCTCTGAATTTTGCTTAGATTCATTCTTAAAAACTTCATATTTTGAGGCTATCTTTTTAAAAAATTTTTTGCTTTGCACGGAAACGCAAGTTGTTTTTCGTGTGCGAGGCTGTACCTGGCAACTCTGCCTCCCGTCAACCTGAAATGATGGCAGAGAGACGAGCTCTCCAAAGACAGTTCATCTGGGGGTGCGAGGAGGGGGGCTGCCGCCGGGATGTGCGTGCCGGGTGGGTCCCGGGCGTGTGCGGGGTCAGGGCGAAGGGGACACTTTCAAAGGCGAAGAGGAAGTACCCGTAAGCCGCGTGGGGACAGAGCTCGTGGGTCACGAGGCCCACTGGGGCGCTGGCACTGCTCGGCGGCGGAGACAGGTGAGCGCCCCGTGAAGAGGCTTACCTGGAATGCCGCACCCTCAGGAAGGTCCTTGGGAGGAGCCCTGTCGCCGGCAGGTCTGCAGGCAGGGCTGGCTCGGGACGGCTGCCGCTTCCCGGCCTCCGGACGCCGACTTGTTAGGGTTTGACCCGAAGGACTCCATCCTGGTTCCAGCAACGTCCACACTCCTGTTATCATTTACCTGTAAATTTGGACGGTTTTCTGTAATCATTATGCCACCTACAAGTAGTAATAGCTGAGCTTCCTCTTTACAGTCTTACACAGTCCAGCCGTGACGTCCGGTACGCGATCGTGTAGGAGGGCTTGTCTCCGGAGGGAGTGGCCGCTCAGCGCCAGGTGAGCAGGACGCTCCCCCGCTTCCTGATGACGGGGCGCTTGGGGGCCCCCTGGGGGGCCGGGCTGTCTGGTTCCAGGGTGTGTGGGACGATGTCAGCGGCGCTGGGCATCTCCCTCTGTCTGCGATTCCGTCTCTGGTCACTTCCCCTTGGCAGCCAGAGACAAGCTCCGGTCCCCGCACGGCCGATGGCCCCGTGTCGGCCACTTGGCCCGTGGGAGTTACACGGAAGACAGAGCGAACCGCACCCTGGGCTCCTGCCACTGCCCCCCTCGTTTATTTACTCATCATTCGCTAAACTGATTCAGTAGACGCTGTATTTAGAGAAATGCATAGTACCTATGACGAGAACAAAGCCATTATTAATAGTTTCATTTCCCTCTGGGCTCCCGTCCCCCCGTCCCGACTCCCCCACCCTGGGTGACCCTTCTGATTGGCAGCCAGTGATGGCTTCTGCCCCGAGTCCCACAGGGGCCCCTCCGCTGGGGCTCGTGACCTTTTCTCTGTGCCGTGACCCCTCTGGGAGCCAGGAAAAGCCAGGCTGCCCTGGGAGTGACGTCGTAAGATGCATGCATTAAATACGCACGGTTGCAAAGGAAGCTAACCAGACCGAAATAGTCACTGAAGTCGTTTCTGTAATAGTGATGGAGCGACACATGGGCCTCCTCGCTGACATGAAATAATAATGAAACATACGTAACACAGGCACATTGTCAAGCCGTCTGGTTCTTTGAGCAAAGAGGCCATGGGCTGAGGGTGGGTGGCCTCCCCCAAGCCCGACTGTGCCACGTGAGGCCCAGCCTCCTGCTCCCCGCGACGCCCCCGGCCCAGCGGACTCTCCTCGGCCCACCTCGGAGCCTGGAACTCCTGCCACGAGCAGCCACGCGGCCCAGGGTTGCAGAGGGCCTGGGCTGGCGGCCCAGCTCCCGCCCCACCCACGACACAGGTGGTCCCGCCAAGAAGGCGGACAGCTCCAAGCCTTAGCACAAAGCATTTTAGGTTTATTTAAATAAAAATTATAATTTATACAAGACTTCTTTAAACAAACGAAGTTTTCTTAAAAAAATGTTACAGGGTTTTTTTTTTCCACGGGTTCTTCATACAGTACAATCTTTCTTCTGAACAAAAGTCACACTGGTAACGATTATTTACAGATCGAAAATAGACTCAGGCTTCAGACATAAAAAATTTAACATTCATTCTAGTTCAGTGATTAGTCATAGAAATTAAACATCTGCCCAGGTTTATACGGTTCAGAGACACTCACTGCAGCTCCTCCCCGCCGGGGAGCCCGGGGCCCGCGCAGGCCGCACTCGGCTCCGCGCCTTCCCCAGGGGACCTGCCGCCGCCGCCAACCATGCAACTCGGGAGCCTGGCCGGGAGCCCGGCGGCCACACCAGCTCGTGGTCAGTTTTCATCTCCCTTCTCCTCAAAAGGGGCTCGAACTAAACCACCGGCCACTCTGCAGAAGCAGCCCCGCTCTGCCGCAGGGACCCTCCTCACCGTGCTCGGGACAGAGTCCCAGCGCACCTACAAAGACCCCAAGGACCCACCCCTGGGCATTGCCAGGGGCCCAGAGAGAGGCATGATCATCACCCATGGGTGTCACCCCAAGCCACTGCTGGGCACAGGTCAGGGCCCACCAGCCTTGCCCTGGTCACTGTCTCTCCCCCAGCGCACCGGAGCGAGCCGGTCCAGGCTGGGGCCACAGCCCTGGTGAGCGGGTTTTGTGGTGACCTGCGACGCTGACATCCGTGCAGCCGGGAGCGGCGGGCAGTGTGCTTGACCCAGCCGGTCGGCGTGGCTCCCTGCACCCCGGCCCCAGCGTGGGACCCTGCAGCCCTGCAAAGGGGTCATTGAGCCGCCAGATCTCTCACCCAAACCAGCAAATGAGGATCGGAGCAAAGATAAAAATTACATCTGAAAAATGATATAAAAATAAGAAAAACAGCTTGCTCTCTGTAAAAAATATAATCTTCTGTTTCTTCAAAAAACAATCTCAACAACACCCAAAAGACCCGGGACAAGCTGGAGGACTGGAGTGACCTGCCCCGGAGGCTGCAGACCAGGGGCTGCGTCCTGCGAGGCCACCTGCTCCTCACTCCAAAACCCGCCGCAGACGGCCCAGAACATGCCAGGCCTGCAAGGGGCTCCCTCCGGCCGCCTCCATCAGCCTAGCTGGCAAGAAGCTCGGGCTTCCCGGGGTGGGGCACCGAGGAGCAGGCTTTCCCTGCGCCGGGGCTGGGAATACTGTCTGACGCCGGGGGTGCAGGCTGGCGCGGGCCCCAAGCCCCTGGGCTCTGCTCACAGTCTCTCCCTAAAGCAGAGGGACCTCCGAGCTTCCCTCACACAGGGAAGCATTCCCTGCCTTCCCAGGCCTTCCCTGCAGCGAGGGCCACCATGGGTTTGGGACACACCTGTCCACCCACCCCCCAACTTCAGCAGCCCAGGGGCCAAGTGCCAGCCAGGCTGTGCTTGATTTTCATTTGAGAGCCAGCGAAGCTCGGGGCACCTCCAAAAGCCTTTGCAGATGTCCTCCTGGGCCTTTCCAAAGAGCAAAGTGTTAAGAAGATGTGCTTTTACCACTCTGGACCATCACGGGTCACCAACTGAGGACCTCCCGGCCGGTGTGACGCCAAGACAGGCCGGCGGCTGGGCACGTGCTGCGCCAGGCCGGGCACCGCGGGGCTGGTGGGAAGACGGTGCCAGCGGACACGCCAGCTCTGAGGGGCAGGGCCCCTCCCACCAGCAGCATGCTCCCACGGAGGGCGGGCACAACACAGGCCAGGGACGCCACCGCAGGCCCCTGCGCAGCTCGGATGACCCCAGCGGGCGGGGCTTCCTGGAGGAGGTGGAGGAGTGACCGGCCCGTTTCTTGGTGGCTGGCGAAGGGGCCTCCGCGTCACCCCTGTCACCTTACTAACCACAAACGCTCCTCGGCTATGGCTTTGGTGGAGGAAAAGCTTCTGGCCTCTGGAGAGCAGGGAGGTGGCATCACAAGAGCCCCTCGGGGGCCCGGCGCAGCCTCTCGATCCCGGCTGAGGTGGGGCCGGCACCGCCTCCTCCCAGCAGGCCCGGGCTCCTCCGTGTCCACCGTGTCCATCAGCACAGCCAGGGCTAGGGCACCCTCCGTCCTTGGGGGCCCCGGCCCTTCGTGGTCCATAAAACGCAGGGGTCAACACAATAAAAACCACAGGTCGAGGAGAATTATTGCAAAAGATGAGGATGTGCAATCTTTTTCCGCTACCAAATTATTAAAAAAAAAAAAATTCCAGCAATGTCCCGGGAGAGTCAATACTAGCTGTCGCCACCGGACGCTGCTGCGGACGTGATTTTCACGTACTGGCTGAAGATGGTCTCGAAGGCCTCGTCTCTGTGCACCATGGCCCCGAACACAAGCGGCTGGCGGGGAGGAAATGCCATCGGTGAACGCGGTATGGCCAGGCTGACGCCAGGACCCAGACACCCCCGACCCGGGGGGCCAGGTTAACCTGCAGCCGCGTGGGGTCTGGGTGCAGAAGAGCAGACGTCCCCCGCCACCCAGGGGCCAGGCTCCCAGCCTGGAGAGAAACTGAGGCACAAGGCAGGGGCCCCAGGCCGCTGTCTCAACCTCTCCTCCCCCGAGTCACCAAGCTGGGTCCACCCGCCACCTCACACTCCCCGTCTGCCCCTAACTCTGCCCCTTCCACCCCGCCAAGGGCTAAGATTTCTGACCCTAACTGGATGTGGCAGAGGATCCTGCCGCCCAGAGGCAAAAGAATGTGCTTCTCAGGGCCCACTGCCCCGGCTGAAACCCCGGACCCCTGGGCCCACCCTGGCCCTCGGTGGCTCCCGGCCTGGCACTTACTTTCTGGGTCGATGGCGTCGATACGGCGATCCCCATGCCTGAGCCAGGGAGGACAGACAGGACCTTGTACTGAGAGACAACAGTGTGGCTGTCACCACGGGCCTCTCCCAGCCCACTACAGGCCTGGGGCATTCTCCTCCCCGAGGTACGCAGACGGCAAGACCCACCGGGGCCCGGGACTTCCCAGCCACAGAGGATGAGGACCTGTGAGCATCTCCTCACTCTGTGACTGGCAAACCAGATCTGAAGTGGTCCGTCCCACCCTGCCCCAGGACCACGAGTCACTGGCCTGAGGGTGGCCGGGGAGGGGCAGGTCCCTAAGGACAGTGCACATGGGAACCAGGCCCCAGAGCTTACTGTGAGGTTCTGTGCCAGGAGGGGCACGTGTCAGCACCACCCACTCCGGCCCTGGCCTTGTGTCTTTTGGTCAGCTGATCCTGTATCTTTTTTCTGGAGGGGGGTGAACCACAGGGGCTGGGTACGCCTGGCATGCCATGGACGGAGGGGGATGCCACCCCCCAGACGCACCTGCCTGTGCCCGAGATGCCAGGAAGGAGCAGGGGCCTCACCACCCTGAGTGGGTGTGCCCGTCAGCCCCACACTGAGCCTCCTCTGTCCCAGAGAACAAGGCCTCAGGCACCAGACACGCCTGTGTCCACGCCTGCCTGCGCACTCCACGTGATGACACTCGAGGGAAACTGGCCACGGAAACACCAGACCAGATGCCACCGTCTGCGCTCTCACCCTAACACCTGCGCCTAGAGCAGGAGCCTGGGGCTCCCTTGGATTTGGGGGGTCTCGGATGCGAGGGGTGGAGAGCACAGTGGCCCCCTCGCTGTAAGACACACGGCCTGGGCACGTCTGACCCACGTGGTCCCACGGGGAGACCACGACAGGTGCTGACCCTCAGGGACGTGGATGCTCTGGTGGGGGCTGGCAAGGGCTTTCCATGGAGACCTTCTAGAAGGTGGGCCCAGTCGGAGACAGCAGCAGCGCCATGCGAGTCGCCAGCTGCCCCTCCCCCAGGGCTGTGACCGTATCCAGTGAAACCACCACTTTGGGGCCCTCGGCTTTCCTGCCCTAGAAGCAGGCGGGGACAGCGAGATGGGGACGTCGGCACAGCCGCACCCACCTTCTGGATGTCGGTGATGTCCATCAGTTTGATGACCTTGTTCCTTTTTGAAGACCCTGATTTGGAGCTTTCGAAGCACAAGTAACTGGAGGAGGGAGGGGACAGACAGAGGCACAAGCTAGCAGCTGCCCCACGGCCCCAGTGGGGACGAACAGTGACACCTACCCCGCCCAACGCAGCACCGAAACAGCTGAAAGACTTTGGGTCCCAGCAAGAGACGCAGGAGTCCCTGACGCCGGGGCGGAATCTCCCGGGTGGCTCCTTCTGAGAGGGGACGGGGAGGCTGGGGCCTGGGCCCCTGCTGCAGGTGTGGGGACGGGCGGCCGAGGGCCCCACAACACCAGGAGCAGACACTGTCCCGGGGCCGGTTCTCCTACCACCCACACCTGGGGTTGTGTGGTTGCTGGCAAGGCTGGTCTCCTAGTGGGGAAAACCCAGAGTTGCCCTCGCTGCTAACAGGCAACAAGGCCCCTGGGCCTCGGTCCCAGTGGGTCACTGCATAGTCCCCTCCTCCGGAGACCGTTCCTCGCACCCTTGCATGGCTCTGGCCCATAGGAGCTTCCAGGACCAGACCCGGGAGGCCCACTGGCCGGGCTGCCAGCAAGGGCGGGGCAGGCTCTTGGTGGGGGGGACCGCCCATGTCTCCCACAGCCTGCGGCGGGAAGGGGAGGCCACTGGGAACGCTCACGGGCCAGATTGCCCGCGCCCGGGGCTGGCGTGGGGCCGCACACCTCCCGCCACCAGCTGCGCCCAGGCGCTGCTGCACTCACTTCTCCGTCACGTAGAGCACGCCGTTGCGGATGTAGTCCGTGGGCATCTTGCGGTCCCTGTTGATCAGGCAGCAGCGCCAGCCGTTCTCACACACTGACGGGACAAAACCCGCCCGTAAGTGTTTCCCTGGGAACGCGTGCCCTGCAACATGACCCCTCCCCGGGCAGCGAGACGTGAACGCCCCTGTGAGGCCACCGGGGTCTGTCCCGAGGGGCGGGTCACTTCCCACACGGCTGCGCCCGCAGCCCGGCTGGGTCGCAGGTTCGTTGCAACGTACCCGCCAGCGGCCGCTCGTTCTCCGTCAGGTTGAAGATTTCGTGGAAGTTGCCCTTCTTGGTGCTGTGGAAGCGCCCGGCGTCCTCCTCCTTGCCCAGCCCAGCCGGCGCGCTGGACACGCAGCTCCGCGACGAGGTCGTCTGCAGCTGCCGACGGCACAGCGGCCGGTCAGGCCCTGCCGGCGCGTGGGGCAGTCCGGGGGCTCTCTGCCACTCACGCCCTAACAGGCAGGCACACCCGCTTGCCAGCGGCAGTCCCGATGCGGGGCGGAGCACCCCACCCCGGCCAGTGCCACCTCTGCTGCACCTTCCACCACGGAGGGGAGACCCCAGCAACACCCCCATCTTCCCACCCAAACACCGCAGCCGAGCTGCACCCCAGCACGGCAGGCCAAGGACGCTACCGCCCAGCGTGTGGTCTGCACCGAGACAGCCAAAATCGACACGTCAGGAATCAAAACTGGCCGTGGGACGGGCCACAGAAGGCAACGTGAGAAAACCAGTCACAACACAGCAAGGGTCACAGCAGGCCAAGGGTCCTTCCACACAGACACTGTACCTTGTCGAGCCCTGACGGCTGGCCGGAAGGGAGACAACAGACACGCGTGTGACCGGGACAAAGGAAGGACTGGGGTCCGCGTGACACAAGGTCACAAACACCCCGAGTCAAGCAGAGCTGTGAGCCCACGGGAAGCGCCCACCTTGGGACACTGCGGTCCACGTCCTTGCTGCCCGCCCCGCCCTCCCCCCCACCACGGGGCCAGCGCTAAGCGGCCCTGCTGCGTGGAAGGCCCGTCCAAGCCACCCAGGGCCCAAGCCAGGCCGTCCCCTGCCACACTGCCTCCGTCCCCGGAGGCCCCTCAGGCTGGCTCCCCGAGTGCAGGCTGCTCTGTGCCTGGCTCGGCTGTCCTGTGGCTCAGCTCAGGTTCCCAGAACGCTTTGTCATCTGGGGACCTGCGAGCATGCATGACCCACATCCAACCCAGAGTTTCCACTGCCAGCTACAGAGCATCAGCGGGACACTGGGACACCCTCTCCCAAGCAGACACTCACACACGGGACCGTGTGCTAACTACACCGCCTCCAGGGAGCCCTCCTAAACCCCTCAGAAGCCCTGCTGGGCCCAGAACCTCCCTCATGGTCTGAGAGTCCCTGAGGAGAGCACCTGTGTCCTGCCTCAGGACACCATGCCTGACCCCATTGGGCCTGTCACCATAAACGAATGTGGCCCAGTACCAGCCTTGAGCCCAAGGCGGGCCCTTCTCAGGTGCCTGAGTCTCACGGCCAGGGACGGCAGAGCCTAGGCACCCACCATGGAGTGGTCACTCACACTGGCTCTCAGCAGCCAGCACCCTGCACCCGGCCTGGCTTAGTAGGACCCTGCTCTCAGCAAGCCCCTGAGGAAGCACCTCGAGGGGCTCTTAGGCAGTGAGTGGGGGCTCCAGCCCAGCCCTCCAACGCTGCCCTGGGCTTGGGAGGGGGTGGCTGGCCCCTCATAGGTAAATGAAGGGACAGACGGGCCTCTGAAAAGAGGTGACAGGGAAGAACCTCACAGTGCTCCAGGGCCCCACACAACCTGACACGGTCAGCTTCCAAACAGGCTGGCGGAGAACAGACAACCATGGGCCGGGGACTGACAGGCCTCGTGGGCCCCTCATGCACGCCCCAGCGGCAGGCCAAGCGCTCACCCTGCGCGACACGGCGGCGGCGCTGGAGCGCTCCTTGAGCTGGGGGTCCGTGGGGAGGCTCTTCCAGATGATGTAGGGCGTGTCGTACTTGGCGCGCAGTCTCGGGCAGCGTTTGAAGATGAAATCGATGAGGAAAAACTTGATGCCCGCGTAGAGTCCTGGAGTAGGGGAGACAGAGCCCTGTTGACCCAGAACGTGGCGATCTTGTCTGTCTATCTGGGATGACGGTTCCAGCACCTTCTGCCTCCCAGATCTGCACCCTGCCCCTGAGCCCACCCCAGCCCGGGCTCTCCTGGACGTGAGTCGGACCCCAGCTCAGCCTCGTGCCTCCTCCCTGCCCAGCCTCGTGGTTAACACAGGCGAGGGCCGTGTCCGGCACTTTCAGACCAGTGGCCAGACGGCTCCCTGAGCGCCACACACCTTCCAGCCCACTGTGCCCCGCCTCACCCTCCCTGTGGCACCAAAGGGCACAATCACCTACCCAGCAGTTCAGAGAACACCCTCAGCATCCCCACTCCCTCCCTCACCCCCATTCATCCACCTGCAAGTCAGTGGGTCTGCCTTCCAAACAGGTCAGATTCCCCCAGGACCCACAGCCCCATCCACTCACACCAGGCCACGCCCACTCTAGACCAGGCCCCACCCTCTCTAGCTAGGCCACACCCACATCTACCGGCCACACCCTCTAGACTAGGCCACACCCTCTCTAGATTAGGCCACACTTACTTCTACCAGGTCACACCCTCGAGACTAGGACACACCTACTCCCACCAGGCCACACCCACCTAGACAACACTTTCTCTCCTTCCAGGCCACATGCTCTAGACTAGGTCACACCCACTCCTGCCCAGGACACCCCCTCCCCCACCCAGCCAGTTCTGCTGGTCTCCCCAGTGCCCCCTTACTTCTCTCCCCAACTCTGCCCTGGCCCAGGACTGTTCCTGACCCACCTAAAACCCTCCTTTGCTCAAACTCCTCACACCTAACAGAATCCAAGGCCCTCCCCAAGTCCACTCCCACCTGACTCCTCACCCGCTGTGCCCCATGTCTATGCCCGTGGCCGAGTCCCCTGCAAGGCCTCCCCACCCCAGCTGGCTGCCGTCCCCCTGTGCTGGTTCAGCAGCTGGGGCCTGCCTGCCCAGCTGAGCACAGCCAGAACTAGAGTGCGGAGAAGCGGGCACACTAGGCTGCACCCACGGCCCCACGAGGCAACGGCGCAGGGGTCAGAGGCCAGGTGCCAACCACAGGCGCCTCCTCAAGCCAGAGAAGCGCGTCCCTCTGAGCAGCTAGAACTGCCGGGCCCCTCCCAGAGCTGGGGGCTGTAGTGCTGCCCACGGGGCCCAGCCGGACAGACCAGACCACAGGCAAAGCCCCTTCCTGCAGACCGAGTTTCGTGTAATATCTGCACTTTTCTATAAAGGGAACCGGATAAGGCTGTGCCTTTGCTTTGCTTTGTTTTTTGCCTTTATAAGACATTTTCACATAAAGTTTTAAACCACATCAGACTTTTTGACCCTAAGTCCTAACTTTTTAATTCTGGAAATGTGCTCAGGCAGGGAGGGGCGCAGGTGGGACACTGGCTTGGTCGACTAGACGGAGCTCCCAGGCCTCCTCCAGCCTGGCCAGAGGGAGAGCTCAGCCCAAGAGCCTTCGAATTCCAGCTGGGGCCATCCTCGCCCCCACGCACACGTCTCCCCCCGGCACCATGGGAGGGAGGGCAGACGGGCAGTGGAGAACCAGGATGATGACCTTGACCCACACCTGGCAGCAGCAGTTAGCTCCACCCACTGGTGGTGGTGATCGTGGAGTGGTCGCAAGGACCAAGCCACACCGGCTGCCACAAAAGAGGACATAAGACAGATCCAGGACACCAAGCCCCAGGTGCCCACCCCCTGGGCTCAACGCAGAGAGCAGCCGGGCCTCAGGTGCTGCTGGGCCTCCTGCGCCGTGCCGCCATTCAGAGGCCTGACTGGAGGTCTTAGGGGTCCCCTCCACGCTCACGCTCCAAGAGTCCTGGTGCTGGCCGGCGGGGCCCAAGGGCATTTGTGGGCTAAGGATCTAGGTTTCAAAACCAAAGCCCTGATCAAATCTGGCTCCGCCCACACTGGTGACGAGCTGCTGCTGCTAGAACTCAGCCCCGCTGTGTCCCTGAGGGACCCTCCTCTGCTCGTGGTGAAGGGATTTGGGGAAAGGGCAGGGGAATGTCTCTCGTTCACGCCAGCAGTCTCTGTGACGCTCCTAAGCACACGCCAAGCCGAGCTTCCCGGCATCTGAGAGCATGGGGGGACGAGGTGTGACCGCCAGGACCTGTGCGGAGCTCTCCCTCCACCCCTCCCTCACAACTCACACGAACCATCCGTTTTGGGCTCACACGATTCCCACTGGCCCTACGAGCACTGGTCTTGCTCCTGAGGCCGGTGCCCGGCCCACATCGGACACCGGATTGTCATCGGTGAGGGAAGAAAAGGAAGGGAGAAGAGCAGGAAGTGGACAAGCCGTCTCCCGTGGTAAGGCGGTGCCACACACCACACCTGCCTCCCACGCAACCCGGACCTCACGGCAGCTCCCGTCTCCCTCCTGACACCGACCCCACAAACGGAGCATTTCAGGTGGCCGTGATCCATGGCCTCACGCCACATCACCAAACCTGTCAGCTACAATGACCAGTCTCTCTGCACCTCAAACCAGACTCAGGCTGCCCCGACCGTCACCCCAGCCCACAGGCACCCAGAGAGGCGTCCCACCCCGGGGTGACTCCCCGATGGCGCTAGGGCCTGGCAGACTGGGCCTGGTGTTCACCCGCTCCTTCCACTGGGTAAGAAACTAGGAGAGCTTAGAAGCAGAGGGCGAGCCCGGTTTAACGGATGATCATCGAGTCCCTGATCTTGCATGGCTCCCTTTCTCCCAAATCAAAACATTCTGACAAAAAGCAGAGGCAGGACCTCCGTGGACTCTGTTGGGACGCAGCAGCCTCCGTCCCCTCCCCTCCCCACCTCGCTGCTGCAGGCTGAGGGGCCGGACAGCGCCTTACCCACAGCGAGCCCCACCAGGCGGTAGGGGAAGAAGCAGGAGGCCAGGAAGGCGGCCCAGAGCGCCACGTACAGCTTCTGCGTGATCTCCGGCTGCACCCACATGAACAAGCTGGAAGGGAGACGGCAGGCTCAGGCGGGGCGGGCGCACCGCGCCGCCGGGTGGGGGCTCGCGACTTACTTCTTGATCTTCTCCAGGATGTCGGCCATCTTGCCAAACAGGTTCTGCTCGAAGAAGAAACCTCGATCGCAACTGACCCCGCAGTGACACCGAGAGCCCTGACACCCCGGGTTCAGGCAGGCCACGGACACGCAGCCTCACAGCCACCACAGCCCCACGGTCCTGTCCAGCTGCTCCCAGGCCTTTGGGGGGCCTGGCTTGGAGCGGAGGGGACCCAGGTCCCATCCTGCCTCCAGCCTGGGGCTCCTCTACCCAGGGCCCTGCCCACCATCCACAGAGGCTGCACCGGGGGCCCCAGGGCAGTACCTGGGCTTTCTGCGCGACGTCCAACACCAGCTGGAACTTCTCAGACACGGTCAGGTCCTCCTTGGGAGGTTCCTTCAGTCAAAGGGGAAAGAGAATTTTCCACTGAAATTTAACAGTTCAGAAAAATTACTGACAAAACAGCATGAAGGCTTCCCAGCCCCAGGCACCTGTGGGTCACTTTGCTATCCCTACATAGTCAGTGAGGATGGGACACCCCTTGGGGACCCAGATGCCCTTCTGGGCTGATGGTGAAATCTCACCCTGGAACAGCTCACCTGCACAGGTGCATCTGAGCCCACCCAGCCCCCACTCCCTCACCAGGGGAGGCAGGGACACCAGCCTTGTCCTCTTGTCTGAGTCCCCACACATCTCCCATTCATTATGAGCTTCCCAAGTTCTAGGGCCCGAGTTCCAGGGCCAGGCGGGCACAGGCCTGCCTCCTCCCGGCCGCCACCCCCACCTCTGTGTGCCCCACGGCAGAGCAGGTGCTTGGTGTCTGACAAGGATGTGGAGGCACCATGGTCTCCCTCCACCCACACCTGGTGGTCCTGCCCCACGGGAGGGAGTCTCCCTCTAGAACAAATTTCTGTAAAGGGTCAGGGGGCTTCTCAGGCCACGTTGTTTGTCACAGCTACTCAACTGTAGCGCAGACATACCCACGGCAGTATGTAAATGAATGAGTGTGGCTGTGTGTCAATAAAACTTTATTTATAAAACCAGGCAGGGGGCCAGAAGCACACTCTAGAGTTCCAGGTGGGACCACATCTACTCATCTAGCCCACTGCTCACCACCCTACCAAGGGAGGCTGTGGGGGCTCCCAGAAGGTGACCACCCAGCCTCATCTGGAGGCCTCCCCACACAGCGCACATGGGTTCTGAGCCTGACCTGGCAGAGATGGACAGAGGAGACCCCTGGTCCTCCCAGGACTTACCACGGCTTCAGACACCTCTGGCACGATGCTCCACTGAATCCTCCAGCCCCTGGCAAACAGGAAGCAACAATATCGTTAAACAGTGTCACCTGCAAGCAGCGCGGTCAGGGTGGCGTCAAGTTACAGGCCCTGCCCTCCCCGCAGGCTTGAAGGGGCCCTTCTCTACCGGCCAGACGGGGGAAGGGGCTCCCAACACCCTGCCAGTCCACCCCAGGACCACCAGGGCCGCTCCCTAGCAGTGGATGACTCTGTCACCCTCACCACCTCGCCAGGGGCCGTCCTGAGGGGAGGGGACACATTTAAAAGCAGCCAGAGGCGTGGAGGGGAGAAGTCTTCAACAGAAACCCACGGGACCAGCACAGCAGGTGCCGAGACTCCTGCAAGGGTTTAAATGCTCTCCAAAAAAACATTTCCAAATGAGCCCATGTGGGTAGGCACAGAGAGTCACCTAGAAAAACTGTAAACTTGGGAAATGCCAAGTGCAAGCTGGAATCGGCTGCTCTCCCCAGCCCCAGGCTGGGGGCCTCCCAGGGCCCCTCGGCCTCCACAGGGAGGGGTGCCCAGTGGGGGTGCAAGGAGTGACACGGGCCCAGGCTGGTGCCCCTGTGCCGGTGTGACGCGCCCCTCAGGCAGGTGCCAACTGCAGACTGCCCACCCCCGCAGCCCCCGAGGCCTGGCCCGTCCATCTCACGACAGCCAGCAGGAGGGACCTTACACGGCACTGAGCCCTCATGGCTTCAGCGACCCACACACTGAGGTCTGGGGAGAAGTTCCTGCCCGGGGGTCCCTGGAGCCTGCCAGGGGATCACCCTGCAAACGCGGGCGCACAACGCACCCATCTGGTGCCACAGTCATGTGTGATGCAGGGACACAGCACGGCCATGCACGAAACCAGCTCACCTACCTAGCGATGAGGTAATTGAGCGACAACCGCAGAATTGCTAGAAACAGGAACAACGGGATGGCCCAGCCATGCCACACGGCGTTCATGTACACCTGTGGTGTGAGGGCGAGGGCAGGTGACGTGACGGTGGGGTCAGGATGAGCGGCATCCCCCCCCCGCCATGTCCCCCTAGCCCAGCAGTGCGCGGCAGGGAGACCCGGCCCCAGGGGCTCCCCAGACACCCAGGGAGGCGGGTGCATGTGAAGGGAAGCCGGAGGAAGGGCTGCTTCCCAGCTGAGAGCTGCCCAGGGAGTGAAACCCACACGGGACAGAGAAGGCGCCCTGTATGGGCGGGGAGGGGGTGTCCTCAGCAGCAGGGAACAGACAGGAGCAGGAGAGAGAGCTGCCCCGCCTGTCATGGCCCCAGGTGTGGCTCCGCGCAGGACTCAGGCATCACTAGGTGTCAGCACACCTGAGTGGGGCAGCCAACCACAGGCTAAGGACCAGCCAGGGTGCTGCCGCCAGGGCTACCGTAACCTGGGGCCCCCTGTGCTCCACACAGAGCTGCAGGCACACAGCAGAGGGCCCGAGTGGGCTGGGGATGGAATCCATCCACGGCCAGGTGGAGGCCAGGGAGGTGGGTCTGAAGCTGGGGTTGTCTCTTAGCCGTAAGAGACACGATACACAGGTATCCCAGACTCAAGGCAGCAAAGACGTCTGTGAGGGGTGGTGGGAGAAGATGACCCCCAGGGCCAAGATGGAGCTGACCCTGCAACCTTCATCTCCCAGCTGGGCAGGAGTCCCCAGGGCAGGCACCAGCCAAGGGCTTCAGAGACATGCCCAGATGGTCTGACCCAGGGCCAGGCCTAGGGTGGTCCTCAGAACTCCTCCAGGCTGAAGCCAGCTAGGGACCTCGGGACAGAGAGGTGGGGCCCACTCAACAGGATTGTGCTGCCTTTGGGAGCTCTGGAGGGTTCCTGGGGCCCCCTCTGGCCTTGAGGCTGCAGCAGGTGGGTGGGCAGCCTGCACCTCACACACGAGGCACAGCCCTCCACCCCTGGGTCACGGGCTCCAGTCCTGAGAAACAGGCGGGGTCTTCCTGTGCATGGCTGAGGGGCAGCCAGTGCAGGACAATTCTGGGCAGGGCAGCTGGGCTGTTTTCCCTGAAGCCCCTGGCAATGCCAGCCCTGCAGTCCTATCCCTCCCCGGCTGCAGCACTGGGTGACAACCACATCAGGAGGCCCTGTCCTGAGGGTGCTGCAGCGAGGGCCATGCCTGTGCCCATACAGTGGCCACTACGCCCTGTCCAGGGAGCCCTGCTGCCCCACCCTGGGTCCAACCCAGAGTCTCTGATCCTCAAAGCCACCCTGTGGCTGGGGGTCAGCATCAGCGCACTCACTTTACAGATGAAGAAGCTAAGGCTTGGCACATCCCTGGGGCCCAAGGAAGTGCTGCCTGGGGTTGGGGGGACGTCACCCGCCCACCCTGCAAGGAGCCACTCACGGTGAAGGCAATGGCCGACGTGTAGACAGAGTACCAGTCAGATAAGGCAGAGAGGTTCTTCACGAAGTTAGTGACAGGCTTGGCACCACGCTCTGGGGACAGAGCAGACGACAGTTGTCAGCCCCAGCGCCCACCTCCTCACGCCTGTGCATAGGGTCAGGCTGGCCTCCCCAGTGACACAAAACCTGGGCCAATATGGGCTCCTGGTGACCGTGACCCCAGGCCAGCGCTCCCGAGGCAGTCTGCTGTCCCTGTGGGGAAAGGCCACCTGCCCCTCCCCACAGCAGGGACGGGAGAGAGGGGACAGGCAAACACAAGGGAGGAGCCCCACTCACACCCCCTGGGGCTGGGAGCGTCTGAGAAAAGCATCAGTTTTCATCCCCAATGTGGGGCTCCAGGCGCTGGGGGAAAACTCTGTTCCCGCCCCAGGGGGCTCCCCGATCTCGGCCCCCAAGAGTGGGTGGGCCTCGGCCAGACTTCCAACAAGAGCCTCCTCCCCAGGGCTGGGCAGAGTCTTCCTTAACAACACGTGTCTGGGTCAGCTCGGGTCAGCTCATGGCCCCAGGTCCCTGTGCCGCAGCCCCACCCTCATGGCTCCTCGCGGCTGCAGCAGCGCAGATACTCACTCAGGCGTCTCATGTTCTCGGTCAACCTGGGAGGGAGAGGAGCCAGCGTTAGCACATCTCAGGCCCTGCGTCCCCACTGTCCCCACTCCGCTGGCTCCTGGGAAGATGCCCAAGTGCCCGGGCATGTGCGAGAACTCGAGCAGCACCGTGCACCAGGGTGGCCCTTGCCGCCAACTCCGTAAGAGACGCGGGTGACTCGCCAACAGAACCGCTCCCCTCGCCTCCTGCCCACACGAGTCCCGGGGCCTTGCTGTCAGGCTCCCCCGGGAACCCCACGCCTGGCGAGCGGGGCCAACACCTGCAGATCAGGCATGCAAACCACTGGACACGGAGAAGGCCCCGGGGTGGTGGGCACTTGCCCCTGAGACCACCGTCCCCACAGGACATTTGTCACGAACCACGAGTGAGACCAGGGTGGATGTGACGGGGCTCTGGGCTGTCTCACACCGGCCTCCCGGCCCCGCCAGCCGCATCCCCCCAGAGGAAGGGCACAGGGAGACGGCGTCGGCTCACGGTGACAGGCGTGGCCTGCCTGCTGAAGCCTCGGCATGGGGACGGCCACCCCCCAGGCTGGGTGTGGGGCCCTTACCTGCGGGCGCTGAGGGGCTCCTCCGCCTCCACAGTGCTCTCCTCGGGCTGGAAGCGGAAGTCCTCCACGTACACCCCGAACGTCTCGTAAAACCACTTCTGGGCGCGGGAGGACAGCCCCTGGCTCCGGCGGTCTGCGGGGGGGCAGAGGCCCCGGTGAGGGGCATGAGGGGCACAGGAAATGCCCACAGGGGCAGGGGCCTCCCCACGGAGCCGGGAAATGAAAGGGTCTACGCCGGAGGGGCCTCTGAGGGCTCAGTTCTCTAAAGACACGAGGTGCCAACAGCAAACGCAGACCAGAGCCGCCAGCCGTAAAACCCACCGCTGTGTGGGGTCTCACCCCGACCCCCGTATTCTGGGCACGCCTGGCTATCTAGGCCAGCGCTGTCCATCCGGGCCACCTCAGGGTTCTATGTCAACCTCCCTTTCCACCTCTGGCTTGTCTGGGTGGGTTCGTCACCGCTGGCCCTGCAGAGTCTGAGGACCAGCCAATGGTGGGGGGGATGTCCTGGGAGGGACAGGGCCCGGCGAGGGCAGGGGCTGGCCGGGGTGAGCTATCGTGGCTCAGTGTTGGTGACTGACACTGGTCACCAAGGCTGAGCCTGTGGAAAGCAGCGCACACCACGGGAACCCGGGAGGACTCCTGTCCGACGGGGGCACCCTGGCATGGACCCGGCTGTCCCTGCCGAAAGCTGGCTGCGGGGCCGCCTGCAGGGGGTGCTGTCCCTCCGTGATTGAGGCACGTGGGAAAGGAGGGCAGGTGCCACCAGCACCCTGCACCACGGGCTCAGGACAGACACCTGAGGGCCACAGGCCAAGGGCGCTGAGGTGTGCACCCGAGGCCCCGGCAGGGCAGAGCGCGGAGCTCTCCAGGAGGTCAGGGTGGGCAGGGCGGGCAGGTTCTTGCACCCCAGCTGGGGCCTGCCATGGTTTTTAAGGTGACAGTCCAGGCGGCGACAGCAAACCTGTCCCCGTGGCGGCGACAGCCGTACACGAACGGGCCTGGCCGTGTTTCTATGGAACTTTATTTATGGATGCTGAAATACCAGATTTACATAATGTTCACGTGTCACCAAATAGTCTTCTGATTTTTTTCAGCCGTTTAAAATGCAAAACCAGATGGGGCGGGGGCTGCGGTGTGCTGACCCGCAGGTGCAGGGAACAGTGCCAGCTGCCGGAGAGCGTGGGCCTCCCCTCCTCCTGCAGCCCACCTGGCCCCCTGCCTGTTAACCAGGACAGGGGATCTCTGCACCAAGCTCCTCGGGGCTAATTCCCTGGAGGAAATGAAGAACCCTCACATGGCTTTACTCCGACACCTTTCCGTGACTGACCCCCATCATTGGGACTGACTGCTGACCCCCGCCGGGCCTCCATTTCCCCTGTGCAAGGTGCGCACCACGTCTGTCCCCATCCCCACCTCCTCCCCCTCCTGGAGGGTGCCTGGGGCCACCCCGGAAGCCAGTCCCTCCCTCACCACGCTCCCCCCACACAGAGCCTGAGCACCACCTGACCATAGCAGGCAGGACAAGGACAGGCCTCAGCAGGGGGGACAAGGCCAAAGGCACTGGGGAGCCGGGGTCTTCCCCACCCACACTCTGACCCTGGCTGATCACTGGGCAGCGTGGGCCTCGGGGTCTCCTGCGCTGCTCCCAGCTCGGTGGCCCAGGTGCACAGGCCGAGGGCTTTGAGGGCCTCAGGAGGCCACGATGCAGGGGATGCAGCTCCACTCTGTACCTGGGCTGGCCCGATGGCGGGTCCAGCACGCAGGTCCCCGGGGAAGGGGCGTACACCATCTTCCCCTCCAGCAGGCAAGCTCAGTGAGGACCCAGACAGGGCCCAGCTCTGGTTCACGCTGGGCCTCTACCCAGCAGGTGCCCCTGGGAGAGGTCTTCCCTGCTGGGGCCTCAGTGCTCTCATCTTTACACTGGGCAGGGCTGAACCCAGTGAGCCTTCTGGATTAACTCGCTGGGCCCCACTGGCACAGGCAGGGAGGTCCTCGCGCGTGGTCCCATGCAGGAACAGGCGCTGCCTGGGGGTGCACAGGCCAAGCCTGCGAGAGCTGAATGGAAAATCCAGTCCCCTCCCTGATTGGTCCTCTGAACAAGAATTCCAGAAAGTACAGTGCAGAGTAAGAGAAAAAAGGGGCCAAGGCATGGGAAGACAAGGAGAAGAGAGCAAAGGGCTCTGTCTGCTGACCCCGGAGCTGGGGCGGCCCCCACTGCGAGTTCTGTCCTGTCGTCGGGATGGTCAGCCCAGACAGCAGGCCACCAGGTCAGTGGCGGAGGGACCAGCGCGGCCCCCACACCGCTGCTCCGGGGGCAATGCCAAAACAGCATGCCGTGTTTCCATGAGAAAGTACAACCAGGTTTTGGTTGACGACTGAGTTTGCTACGATGACTCACCAGCTCCCAGCGAGAGACAGTAACCCAGTTCTGATGGGAGGAGATCCCCGGGTGCCAGTGGGTACCCAGGAGCAGAACCAGCACTGCCGCCCGCGCACAGGGCCTACCTGCTCCGTTGGAGGCCTGGGTCTGCCCCTTCGGCGGCGGCTGAGCCGTCTGCTCCTCGGTTCTAAAGAGCAGGGAGAAGAGGCAAGATGTCCATTAGTTCAAAACACGGGGCACAGTCGGCCGCGCACAGCTCTGGGGCTCAGCCGGCTCGTACTGCACAGGGAGGGCGGGGTGAGCGGGGTGCTCCCTGGGACCCCCGAACTGCGCCAATAGCAGTCGTGATGGTAGCTGAGCAAGCACAGAGCCGTGTTCCTAACAGGCACGTGTCTTGTCTTTTAGGAACCAAACAAAGTCCATGCAGCTCTTTTCTTTCCTGTTAATTTCAACTCTTAAAATTACATTGCCTATCAGAGGCTGCTGATGGAAAGACACTATCACACACGAGTCTATCAGGCACCACGCGAGGACACAGGCTGGGTGACGCCCTGTCAGCTGCCTGCACCAGCTCGGCCCAGGTCAATCACCTGCCTGGGCTCCCTGTCCCCAACCCCCACTGCACCCTGATCACAGCTGTCCCTGGGCCTCAGACGCCCCTTGGGCTCTGCCCTTCCTGGAGTTTCTGTCCACCTGTCAGATCCTATAGACCCGACCGTCTGCTGTATGATCCGAGGGAGCTCCACCTCAGTGGGCAGCCTGGACCTGGCCCCTGGGTGCCGCCTCTGTCCTGGTTCTCTGGCCAGCTGTACCCTCTGCCCAAGCCGCAGCGCCCAGCCCACCTTGCCCTGCACTCAGAGGTGCCTCTGCGCTCCTGGTCCCAGGGGCCCCAGGCAGACCTGGGCAGGGCTGGGAGGGGTGCAGAGGGCCAGGGACCCTCAGCACAGGCGCCCCTCGCCTGCAGTGATGGGGAGAGGCAGCTTCTGCTCCGCTCATGTCATGTGATTTCACACCAACAGTGCCGTGAACCAACCCAGTCCTTGGATTGATGATCTGTCCCTGTCACCTGTAACTGCCACGTTGTGCCGGACCACGCAGAATGTGGAGGACAACCCACAGCCACCCCAGGGGGCCAGCAGAGCTGGTGCTGGGCAAGGGCTGCGGCCCCTTGAGCAATGGACCGGTGCTGTCGAGGTGGAGGTAGGGTCCCCGAGAAGGGAGCCATGGCCAAGGCGGAGGGGCCAGGACTCCATACCCACCCTCACTGTGGCCGGGATGGGGCTGCCCAAACGACCATCCATGCCCAGAGCTGGTGGCAAAATGGGGATTCACAGGGAACAGGAGGTCCCAGGGCACATGGGAGACTCCGGGAGCTGGGTGGGTTCCCCTGTTCCTGGAAAGCTAGACCAGGACTCTCCCTGAACCAGCCTGGGGACTCCAGAAGAGGCAACCCAGCCATGAAGCACAAAAAACTGGCTCTTGGCCAGGTGCGGTGGCTCGCACCTGTAACCCCAGCACTCTGGGAGACTGAGGCAGGAGGAGCGCTTGAAGCCAGAAGTTCAAGACCAGCCTGGGCAACACAGCAAGAGCCTATCTCTACAAAAAATAGAAAAATTAGCCAGGCATGGTGGTACACACCTATAATCCCAGCTACTCAGGAGGCTGAGGCAGGAGGATCGCTTGAGCCCAGGAGTTTGAGGCTGCTGTGAGCTATGAGCCACCACACTCCAGCCTGAGTGACAGAGAGATACCTTGTCTTTAAAAAACCAAAAGAGGCTCCAGCCAAAGCCCTGGCCCAGGTGTGCACCATGAGGCCTGGAAGCCAAACACACACGACCTTGCCCAGGCCATCGATGGGCAGTGGGTGGGGGAGGCCGTGAGTGGGCGGGGCCTTCCCAGGTCTGTGGTTGGCACTGCGTGTTTTGTATCTAATAATGCACAGTCAGCGGCCGCTGGAAACAAACAAGTGTTCAGATATTACTGTGCAGCAAGCTGCCTTCAGCGGAGAAAGACTGGAGACCCGGGAGCGGGTGCCCAGGCGGCAGGAACGTCACTTCCTTCACGTGATGCCAAACACGGAACATGGTGACTGCCTGTCACGCCTGCTCATAAGAACACACTGACTGATAACAGTGTAACCGCAATACAGTTTCAAAACGCAGCAGGAAGACGGAGGGCAGGCAGTGAACCAGCACACTCTAGCCTGAGCCAGGGGCGCCGCCGCGGCCTCAAAGCCACACAAACACCCGACCTCGTCCAACAGGAAAAGGACTGTTGTATTGACACCCCTAATGACGACTGATTCTTCAAAGTGGTTCCAAAGGACCACGCTGCTGCTCGATGAAGCAGCAAACAAGTGTGGGACGGGCCGTGTCTGAGCCTCTTGGGAGGCCTAATGCTTCCTGCCCCCAGCTGCGTGGGCCACAGGGCGGAGACCTGAGCCGGGTCGAGGCGTGGACGCCAGGGGAGGCGTTGTCCACTCTGCCGCAAGCCCTCCCAGGCTGGATGGGGCACGGACGGTCACCAGGATCCACTTCCTTCCAGCGAGGCCCGTGTGTAGGTGCAGCACAGAACCGGGCCACGCGCCACCTGGCCCCCCACCATCCTAACTCGGGGCTCCCAGTGGCGGGGGGGACAAGGGAGGAGCAACTGTGGGACAAGCGAACTCTAAGAACGCTCAGGGTGGGGCACGGGTGGGACCAGACCAGGGACCGGCAGGAGGCAGCAGGGCAGAGCTGTCTGTGGCTTTGGGACCCACGGTGGAGAAAGCCCTTGCCCACCCACAGGCAGGCTGACCCCAAGGCGATTTTCTCAGTTTTCTTAAAGGCCACAGCACAGGTTTGTAGACCCACCCAATGGGTATATGTCTCAATCCTGCAGCTTCATGGGTGTGACGTGAGTGCGGGGGTGTGTGTGTGTGCGCGTGGGTGTGTGTTACATGCGTGTGCGTTTGTGCTGTGTGCGTGTGTGATACGAGTACATGTAGGCTGCATGTGCAGTGTCTGTGTGGTGTGTGCACGTGTGTGGGGGGTGTGCTGTTGATATGTGTGTGTGCAGTGTGCGTGGCGTGTGCTGTATGCATGTATGACGTGTGCGTGTGCAGTGTGTGTGCGGTGTGTATGTATGTGGTATGTCGGTGTGTGGTGTGTACCGTGTGTGGTGTGTGTGTGGTGTGTCTGTACATGAGGGATGTGTGTGAGGTAGTGTATGCCCACATGTGTTGAAGGGGTCCCTCACATGCCTTCCCAGCCTGGACAGACCACAGCCACCCCAGACCCACCCCAGGGGGCAAGGAAAGAGGAGGTCGCTCCACTTGAGACCCATTCCTCCTGCCCCCCCTCCTTTGGGCTTCCAGAAGGTTCATAAGTCCCACCCCCAAGTAAAGCAAGGGAGGGCCCCTTAATGCTCCCAGGACCCTCAGTTTCCACTTCCTCGGTCACAGCTCCAGCTGGCTCCTAAGGCAGAACCTGTCCCCTCCTCCTAGGAACTGCCCAGCTGGGCACTCCCACCATGGGGTTCTGGGAAGGACCAGGACCAGCCCCGGGAGCAGGGCTCAGGGGCAAGAGGGAAGGAAACAGAACACACAAGCGCCCTGGGGAGGGTCAGCCTCAGGCTGCCTGCCGCCATAGGAGAGGAGCTGTCCTGTGGGAGTAGAGACGCACCCCCAGCTCCCGCAGGGTACCTGGGACCACACCTGTCCCTGGGATCTCCCAGTACTGCAGGTCAGGTCTCTGTTTCGCCTCTACGTGTAACTAAATGTGGTTCAGTCTTTGAATTTCTATAGGTTTTCGCAGAAGGTTGAACGTCAGGTAAAGTACCCGTGAGGCCCGTGTACCAGTTTCCATTCTGGGGAGGGGCTGACCTCACAGCCAGGCAGAAGAGCTCAAGGCCCCAAGGTGAGCCCCACCCTGGAGACTCCAAACAGGCCACGTCAGAGGCCCGCAGGGAGATGCCCCGAGAGCAGAAAACAACTGGACCTTCTCGGGCCACTCAGACCTGAGGACTGACAGGTGGGACCCACAAGGAAGCCAGAGTCCGGCGTGGGACACAGAGGAGGCCTCTCATTTCCAATACTAACCTGGCGCGGCTCCATGCCCCAGAGTGCAGAGCCCAGCTGAAGTGAGGATACTTGGTCATGACAATAATGGCCCCCGTGAAGAACCAGTGTCTGGTCGGGGGGGCCACAGGTGGCGGAGTGCAGCCCAAACTGGTGGGAGCCATTCACTCAAGCCAGGGAGGGCTGTGGACTAAGGTGTGGTCAGCGTCCCTGTGGGGCCAGGGTGCAGGGCTGCTGGGGGTGTGGAGGAGGCCAGCCCGAGCACCTAGGCCTCATCCCATTTGAACACTGTGCAGAGGGACACAGGTCCTCGTGGGCTTTTTCAGGACAGGGACGGCACCTGCTCTGTAACCCGCAGTGTCACTCTGGAATGACCTTGCGGCAGGGCAGGGGCCAGGGAGGAGGCCCTGCGTGCTCGGGGGCAATTCAACCCACACAGGGCGGGACCCATCTGAGAACAAAGACGTCACCTGCAAACATCTCTGAAGCTGGGGCAGCACTGCCACCCCAGGAGGGGTGATCCCACCAGGACGAAGCAGGCTCAGGGAGGCAGGGGTGCCCAGGGCCCGGCAGGGCCACATGGCAGGGAGCGTTTGGGTGGGCAGCTGGGGTGCCTGGAGGGTCTGCAGCCAAGACCACGGAGGGGCAGTGAGCGTGGGACAGCACAAAGGCCAGGCCAGGGGAGTCAGGGTCCCCAGAAGGTCCTGAGAGGTCCGGGCAGCCTCTGGGGTCAGACACCGGGATCAGGACACACAGAACAGAGGGCACCTGCTGGCCAAGATTGCGGGTTCGGCGGTTCTGGGGCTCTGCAGGCCCCCACCAATCCTCTCCTCAGTCCTGCCCCCGCCTGGGCCGGGTGACCACGAGGAGCACGGCCACTAGGCTGCCCGTTTTCCAGACCAGCCCGAGGCACAGGAGGACAGCCCTTTCCAAAGACCACAGCTCGGACAAGCACAGGCCGGCCCTAGGCCCAGGAAGTCAGGGTGAGGCCCGTAATCACCACTCGCCCTCACACCCCTCCAGGACCAAGGGTGACGCTCCTGAGGTGCTCTGGGCCCCGCAGAGGCCGGGAGGGCTGACGCTGCCCACCTGCAGGGCCAGGGCCGCCCCGGCATCCGGGCAAGGGGAGCGGGGCGCGAGGTACCTGGCCTTCAGCACCTCCTGCACCTTCTGCTCGAGCTCCATCCTCCGCTGCCGCTCCCGGTCCAGCTCCTGCCTCAGCATCTCCGCGTTGGTCTCTTCGCGCAGCTTCCGGAGCTCCTCCTCTGCGGGGGAGAGAACAGCAGGCTGACCCCCACTCGCGTCCACTCTGCCCCCTCTGACCCCGAGATATGGAGGCGGGGGTGCCCACCTCGGGGACAGCAGAAGTCTCTGCTCCGGGAACAGACCTGAGCGCATGGACTTTCTCAAGTGCGGGGGCTCCCAGACAGAAGGTGCGCTGGTCCCTCCGGCACCTGCCAGGCAGCCGCAGCCCCTGCCCCCTGCCTGGGAGCGCACCGTGGGAAGGAGCTGCGCACCGGGCTCGTCCCGCACGGTCGGGGGAGACGTGGGAGGAGCAGGGGTGAGGACTCCCTCACTGCACTGGCTCGAGGCTGGAGCAGGGCAGAGCAACATGCCACCACGGCCACACCCGAGGACACCCGAGGAAGGGACACTGACGGCCCACGGCCAGGCCCCCCCAGCGACGGAACGCCTCCATGTGCCGGCTGGCTAGTGCGCAGACAGCTGGAGCCGCCATGGCTGCTCCAGAAGCCTCACCGAGAAGGTGAGATCTGGCTCAAGACCTGTGTGACATGAAGGAGCGAGGTCACAGGTACCGAGAGAAGGTACCTGTGCCCCTGGGCAGACGGAGGCAGGAGGGTCAGAGCTCAGGGAGACTGAAGTCTAAGAACGGAGTGGGCAGGAGCCAGGCAGTGCGGTGGCCTCCACAAGCCAGAAAGGGGGGCCCTTCCAGCACTCGGAGTGACACAGACTCGGCCTCTCTCTGCCTCTCTCTGCACAGCCCAGCCTCCACCTCTGGAACAAATGGGGTAGGATCACCTGATGACTAGCCTGGCACCCCGGCTGTCCCCAGTGCCCTCCCAAAGCCCAGCACAGGCAGGAAGAACGAGAAGAGACGGACGGATGAAAGTGAGGGCCAGCACCCGCCGACACCCGCTGGTCCTCGGTCCTTCTCAGAGGCCGCGGTGCCCCCTCTCCCGGCCCTCCCGTCCCTTCCCATGCGGCCACTCAAGCCTCATGGCGTCACTCCATGGAGCCTGCTGGGATCATCCCCCAGCCCACACGGCACCGCTACTCCATGACGGGGCACCTGTGAGCACCAGAAGCCGAGAGGACGCTGGGGGCCCAGGGAGTCCAGCCGCCGCACAGGCAGCCACGGCCGCACGGGGTGCCCGGAATGGTACTCAGCACGTGGCTGCTGGGACGGAAGGACAGAGGGACCAGTATACTCCAGCTCCTCTGCTGCCGTCCCACAGGCCGGGAGATGGGCAGACGGGATCTCCGAGTGGCTGTGCATGTGGCCAGCTCCTCACGGCTCCCGGCTATGCCAGGCTGTGCACAGCTGGCAGAGGGCACGCGTGTGTGAGCCATTCTCAATACCTGGCTTATAAACTCCCAGAAGTAAAAGCCTCAGAGTCAAACTCTAAGCTGCCAAGACCCTGGGGATAGCCCCAGAGGCAGGCAGGCAGGCTTTCCCGGTGCGTCTTTGGTCTGCTCTGGCCCAGACAGGATTCCACACCTGCAGCTCCAGGGAGGGCCATTGCCCGCTGGGTGCCAGCTGGAGCCCCCCTGCTCAGCCCCTCCCCTGCCCCTTCCCAGGGCATAGATGACCAGGCTGGCCTGGCCACCACCTTCCTATGGGCTCCAGAGGTGAGCCAGGCTGGTGGCACCTGCTACGGAGCACAGGTGGGCCCCCTGCAGGCCCTCAGGAGCCTGCACTGTGGGGGAGGGGGACAAAGACAGCTACACCCCGGACCAAAAGCGACCTTAACCTGAAACGTTGACGACCTCACCAGCAGCCTGGAATTACAAAGGCAAGGGCGGGAGCACACGCGTGGCGGGTCTCTGGACCCCTGTGCAGAGGTGGTCCCCGCACTGCATGGTCCCCACACTGCAGGGGCAGATCCCTCCCAGTGAGGAGGCAGCGGCGTCTTCCCGGGCTGCGTCAGGAACTGCTGTGTTTTGGCTGCCGTGATGGTCAATTTCACGTGTCAACTTAACTGGGCCACAGAACGCCCAGATCGCTAGAAGGATCTAGAACGCTATTTCTGGGTGTGTTTCCAGAAGAGATTAGCATTTGGATCTGTGGACTGAGTGAAGGTCCGCCCTCTCTAAGGTGAGCCGTGAACATCCACCCACTGCGGGCAGGAGCAGAGCAAAAGGGGAGGTGGGGGGTGTCCCTCTCTCCTTGAGCTCGGAGGCGCAGCTTCTCCTGCCCTCGGACATCAGAGCTCCTGGCCCTGAGGCCTTCGCACTTCGGGACTCGCAGCAGAAGACCCCACCGCCTCATCTGTTTCCCGGGCCCTCAGCGGACTGAATCTCACCCCCAGCTTCCCTGGTCTCCAGGGTGCGGGAGCACGGGACTCCTCGGCCTCCAGCTACATGAGCCAATTCTGTAATAAATCCCTTGAGGGTGTGTCCGCACACAGACAGCCCCCAACTTAGGACTTTTCGGCTTTATAATGGGTTTATTGGGACCTAACCCCAACCTAAGTCGAGGAGCATCTGGGCTTACGATGCTTCAACTCAACGACTATTTGACTTTGAGTTTGTCAGAGCACCACGTGCATTTTCGACTGGCACAGCCCCACCCTAAGTGGAAGGGCATTTCTACAGCCTGTTGGTTCCATCCCCATGGAGATGGCAAGAACATCTCGGCTGGAACTCAGGCTTCCTGGGACGACTGGCAGTCACCTCTCAGGACCATCTTCCTCTGCAGCAGGGGTGGGGTGGAGGGCTGCTGTCCCAGCCCAGCCCACCCGTTCCCCAGACAGGCTCAGGCACGTGGCAGGCAGCAGGGCCGATACCAGGTTGGCCCCAGGGCTGAGGTCACAGGTAAATCCAGGTGGAACCAGACTGGTTTTCTGGGCAGCAGAGGCTGCAGGACCCAGCTGAGGGTCAGCTAAATGCCGTCTCTACCCAGAGGTCGCGCTGGATATGGCCTGTGGGGGCCAAGGGTCTAGGGATCGGTCAGCCTGGATTCCAATCATGTCACAGGGTTGACAGCTGAGACCTTACTAAATGGAAACTCCCACAAGAAAAGCCACATGTGCTGGAGTCCCGTTAAGACGTTCCTGAGACAAAGGCACTTGACCAACTAATTCATTAAATCCGTGGGTTGGGCCATAAATCCCTGGGGGTCTAGCCAGCAGCCTGGATGTTTCTTTCTCAGTAGGACCAGTAAGTGTTCAAAAGGACCCCAGTGGCTTCCTTTCCTGTCTTGGCACTTCATCAGACTTGGGGACACAGGTCATGCCTGAGACCCCCAAATTCAGACCAAAATCAGTACAACAGCCGCAGGTCCCCGTCCCAGGCTGGTTCCCAGAAGCAGCTGTGCACAAATGGCAGGACCTTGTCCAGGCAGAGCACAGCCATGGCTGGATCGGGGTCAGTAAACCCAACGGCCAAAAGTCAGTAGCCATCTTGCCCCAGGGTGCGCCAGGCCACAGGCTCCCGGTGCCCAGGAGAGAAGAGGGAGACGCCTACCTCTCACCCGCTCCGCCCCACCAGCAGCAGCAGTGGCGACATGCTGGATTCGTCACCAACCAGTGAGAAAATATTTACATTTGCTGAGAGCCAGGATCCATTTGCTCAATAAATATTTGGGGTGCTTGGAGCCCTCCCTCGCTTCCCAGGCCTGCTGGGATTGGCTATGACTCCCTTGACCCCCGACCCCATGCAAGTGGGCTGGCTTGGAGAAGACCCTCCCCCAGGAGGCTGGAGGATACAGGCCAGTCCCGTGGGGGTGTGACTGACCGGGTCTCAATAGTCGAGGTTCTCTCTGAAGCTCCCCCATGAGTCCTGGGGAGACCATCCAGCCCTGGCGTGGCCCAGTTTCCCTGAGGAGCAAGGCCCTGACGCTGACCTCGGCACCAGGGCTCACAGTGGCCCGAGACGCACCAGGTGCTCAGAAAGGAGCCGAGCGGCGAACAGCTCCAAAGGGGGCTGGTGGCCTCCGCCCAGGGCCTTGGGAAGCTTCCAGACCAGAATCAGGAGCCGGGTCCAGCCGGGGCCAGGGCGCCAGTGCAGACCAGCCTGCGGCAGGTGACGGGTGGCAGGGCCTCTGACCAGGCCCCCAGAGTCCACCCCAGCTCTCCCATGGTGGCCAGCTGGCTCCTTTATGGTACAGGGGACCTGTGCCAGGTGCAGATGGGGGGCCCTCATCCCCCACCTCTGGGACTCTGCCTTCCAAGAACCCCCAAATCCATGCCCTCTGCTCATCTCTCGGCCCCCTCATTCTTCATCAGCTCCCCTCATACCTTCCAACCTGTCTCTGAGCCGGGGTCCAGGCTCCTCCGAAAGCAGGAGGTGGAACTTGTCCCTCTCCTACTTAAAGCTCCTCCTAACCGGGCCCGTGGTAAAAGCCAAGTTCTCAGCTGGTCCCCCCCGGGGTACCGCCACCCACTCCCCCCACGAAACCCCTCAACTTTGCTTTGTGGGTTCAAGCTACAGGGACCTCATTTTAAGTCCTCAAATGCCCACAGTCTGGTCTTGCCTCAGGGCCTTTGCACAAGCCGGGCCTTCTCCCTAGGAAGTACCCCTCTGCCCTCAAAGGAGACACGTCTCTCAACCTCTCAGTCCTGACCCAGACACCATGTCCCCTGGGTGACCTCCCCGACAGCCACCCCTGGATCCAAGGAGGCCCTTTGTCATTTCCTCTCACAGAGCTTGCTCTTTCCTGTCGGGGACAGCAGGGTCCTCTCGGGGACCTGGGCAGGGATTCCCGGAGATGACGCGGGTGCACCGAGGAAGGCGCAGCACACACGGCCTCCTGGTAACCAGGCCCCCTCCCGAGTCTACATTTAACTGCAGGTTTCTGACTCGTGCCCACCCCTCCCTGGAGGTTCTGGAGACAGGACCCCCACACCGTGTCACTCACTGTTCTGGCCCCAGGACCCAGCGTGACTCTACCAGAATCCAGTGAGGTGTGAGGAAGGGACGGCGGGCAGGTGGGGACAGCCCAGCAAGCTCTCACATGGCACACGCAGCAACAAGGCAGACACGCTGAGCGGAGGGCCACACACGCCAGTTCTGGCCGAGTCCTGGACGAGAGAGGACGCCAAGGCGGAGGGGGGTCGCAGCGGAAATCCCGCAAGTGCCAAGGGTGCGGTATCAAGGCCTGACCATCCAAGGGACATCTGTGCCTCCCCAGACATTGAGCACACGGGCCCTGGTCTTGGACCAGGGTCCCGGGGACCCAGCCCTGCAGGATTCAAGGGCCCGATAGAGGCCTGCCCAGGTGTCCCACACACACAGAGCACCTGCCCAGGGCCCAGAGTGGAGGCAGCCGGGGACTTGGCATTCAGGGGTCATAGCCCAAACACGTAGTAAGTCCACAAACCCCAACCCCCGCAGGGACCTCCACCCCATCCTCACCAACCCCAGCGGAACATGGGCCCCCAGCTCCCCGGACGGTGCTACAGGGGCCAACTCATGAGTTCCTCCATCAGGAAATTAGTGCTGGGGACACCACCCTGCTGGAGAAGACATCTGAGTGCGCCCCAAGGGCGGCATCAAGTGTGTGAACCCAGTGGTAGGGGCCCGGCGCCAACCCCAGCCTGGCCTGGGCCCCCAGTAGGCGGAGCCACGTCCCCAGCACAGAGGAGCCTGAGACCTGCCCCCCCCCAGGGGCCACACCCCCACTGGCCGCCAGGAGAGCCTGGGCCTCCCCGAGGCGTGGAGATTCTCGGGCCACCTGACACTAACACACACCACCCTCCCAGCGTCCCCAGGCCACGTCCATAGGACCAGTCCTCAGCCCTGGCCCTCTCTCGGGGGCCTAGCATGCAGCAGGGGCTTCTTCTGGGCTCCCTGGCCGGGCAGATGGGCGAACCGTGCACCGTGAGCCCGCAGAGACCTCTGCACCGAGCGTTTCTCCCCGAGAGGAGCGTCCACCCGGCTCAGTCCCGCGTTCGGAGCCAGCTCGGTGGGTTCCCAGAGAGCGCCACGGAGGCCTGTCATCTTGTCCACTGTCTCCGTGCTGTGACGGTGACTCTATCACATGGAAAGCAGGGGTGAGACACTTCCCACTGTCACGCTTGGCTCCCGGGCGGGGCTCCTGGGTGAGGGAGAAGGGCCAAGGCTGGAGGATCCCAACACTCTCCCATCCACCCGTCTCAGCCCTTGACACGCACACACACGCTGGCGCCTCCTCGGACCCGCCCCACAGGAGGTCGGGCCACCCGGAGCTCTCTGTTCACCCGTGTCGGCGAGGCACGTCAGCCCCTCCCAGCACCAGCAACAGGAAACCAGACTTTCCTTCACGAGGCCTCCCCTGAACGTCCCTTCCTGGTGTCACCAAACCGGGAAAGGTCAGCGCACAGCCAGGTTCCACCGCACGGCAGAGCATTGGCCAAGGCCTGGGCCAAAGCGGCCAGTCCCAGCCCCAGGGCCGGATGTGGACGTGTGTGGACACACAGACCCTCCCAAGGGCGTGCCACTTGCCGGGGGAAAGGCACGCTCACAGCCCCTCCTCGCAGCCTGGGCCTCCCCAGGGATGGTGCCCTGCAGAGCCGAGGCAGAGCCCTGCAGTACTCCCTGCTCACGGGCTGGAGCACCCCCGCCTCCCCGGCCTGCCTGCAGCACCTGCTGCCCTGACGCCCCTGGCAGGTCAGCCTGCCCCAGTGTCCGGCACGGCCAGCAGAAGGCCTCCCGGCGTGTCTCGTCCTGGTGGTACAAAGACAGCTACGTTTCTGACCAGAACCTCTGACCATTCACCTCCCTTAAGTTCTTCCTCTCTCTCTCTGAGCAAATGGCCCGTGCACGGCCGAGCTGCTCTCTGTCCCCAAGACTGGAACGGTCATTACACACCCAAGGACTGGACGTTACCGACGGCCTCCTGCCCAGCAGGGACACATGTAGGTCAACTACAGCATTCAGAGCACAGCCGTGTCCTTCCACAGGACAAAGGCAATACAAATCTCCCGTCACGGAGCTGTCTTTCTCCTGAGTAAGAAAAGGAACGGAAGGGCTGTCTTCCTGCTGGGGGGAAAGTGCTGGGCTGCTCACCCAACAGCCAGACTCGGCGCACCAGCCTCCTGCCCTCGGGGTCTCTGCTGGCGCTGCCCCGCCCCCCAACCTCAGAGCCCCATCCCTGGCCCCAGCCCTCTCTCCAGTGGAACCTGCAGCTGCCACAGAGGCTCTGGGCTCCCTCGGCCCCCGGCACACCCAGAGCTGCTCGGACAGCAAGGGTGGCGGCCGTGGTCCACAGCCACGCCCTGCTCCTCCTGTCAGGGTAGAGCGGCCTCCCGCAGGGTGGGGTGGGATGGATGCCACAGGCAGGGCGGCAGAGGAGCCCTTGGTAGCCCCGCGTCCGTCCCGTGACTGCTGTAAAACACACCATAAACTTAGTGGCTTAGAGCAACACGACTTTTTTCTCTTCCAGGTCAGAAGTCCAAAATGGGTCTCCCTGGGCTAAAGTCGAGGTATCAGCGGGGCCAGCTCCTTCCCTTGCTGTTTCCAGCTCTGGGAGCACCTGCCCCAGGCAGTGACGGCACCGCTCTCCCCTCTGACCTTCCTGCTGCCTCCTCGTCAGGACCCGTGTGGCTACTCTGAGCCCACGTGGGTAACCCAGGGCCACCTCCCATCTCGGGTCTGCGACTCGTTCACATCTGCAAAGTTCCTCCTGCCACGTGAGGTCACACTCCAGGCTCCAGGGAGGAGGAAGACACTTCTGGGAGCTGTGCTTCTGCCCACCACTGTGCCCCCGAGACACTACTGCCGGTGGGAAGCATGGTCCTCCTGCCACCCGGCCTGGCGTGGGCTTCCCTGTCCCGCAGGCCTTGGGACACGAAATGTCGAGGAGCCCTCCTCGGTGGTGGAAGGGCCCTCCAGGAGTGCAGGGTCCCCAGCCAGCCCCTTCCTCCCGTCTCTCTCCTCTCACCTCCAGCCGGCCCCCAACACACCAGACGCAGGACTCCCCAGGGCCCCCCAAGGTGGCCCTGACCACAGAGCTCACACAGACCTTCTCTAAACCCTTGTATGAAATGCACCAATGGAGGGGATGATGTTCCAAGTCACCCGTGTGGGCCACAAGCATGTGACCTGACACAGCACACCCTAATGGCACACACGAACTGGCTCCTGGGCAGAAAGGGACACCTGCTCTCCCGAGACCCAACACCACCTGTCTTGGGCACAGCCGTGTGTGCAAGCTCAGAGTCCAGGTGGTGGCCACACATGCCGACCACGGGGCCAGGGAGGCCATGATGAGTGTTACTTCACACCTGCCAGTGGCCAAGCCACAGGGGGTCCCCAGGGGTAAGAGCCACAGCCCAGAACATCAGATCACGAAGTCACAGCTCTGCAGGGCTGGAGGAGCTGTCCAAGGCCGTAAGTTTGCACGGATCCACGGATCCTGATGGGTGGTCTGGCCGGGTGAGCTGTGCCTCTTCTATGGTCAGATGCTGGTCAGGACAAAGTACTCAGCTGACCTGGTTACAGACAACCAGGCAAGGAAGCCTGTGGGAGGTCAGGACTCGGGGTGGGGAGCCAAAATGCCTACCCAAGGAGGGAGTTAAATCCTTCAAACCTAAGTTCCAAGGGTGCACCCAGACAGAAAAGTCTGTCCCATAACTCACGACTTCTCTTTCGCTTCACACCAGACCCACAAGAGCAAATCAGCCATATGATCACCAGGAAGGAAAGTGAGACAGCCTGGGCATGTGGCACCAGAGGAAACCAGGACAGCTCCCCAAGGGGACGAGGCCTCCCCTCCCCACCCCCACCCTGAGAGCAGTCGAGCAGCAAAGGCTCCAGGGGAGAAATTCAGGGGGTGCTGTGAGCCCAGCAGGACCCTCACACCCGCGGGCGTCTTGCAGCCGGGGTCCACGCCAGCCAGGGCAAGCTCTCGGGGGAGCTCCTAGGGACCTTTATGAGGGTGGGAAGCAGCACCCCGTTTCTCTACAGAGACCGCTGGCCACTGCTTTCAAAGGGCTGAAGCAGAATGAGCGAGGGACAGGGAGCTCCTGCGAGCTGGAGAAAGCCCGGCTCGCAAAGCACCGCACACGGCGCCCGCCCCCGCACAGGCTGCGGAGGGCCCGGCACAGCTGGGCTGGCCACCACCCAGGCTCCACGCCTCCCTGGCGCCTGGGAGGAGGGGGCGGGGATGGAGAGGGACCTGGCCAGGAACGCCAGGTACCCTCTGCGGAGCGAATGGCCACCCCGATTCAGAGGAGGTGCCCAGCTCCCGCCGTGGCAGGCCAACTCGAGGCCACGGCTCATCCTGCCACCGAGCCTCAACTGCTCCCAGCCCACGGGGAAGCGACTGGGAGGAAGGAACGCAGCTCCAAGGCTATTTTTAAATCTGTGAAAGTAGAACTCTCGAGCCGGAGTCCTCCCGGCACACGATTCAACAGGCCCAGCCTCACCCAAAAATAAAAATCAAGTGATAATCCTCAAATAAAACTCCTTCCCACCAGGCCAGGAGCACAAAAGCAGGATCCACTGAAAAAGCCGCTCCTGGCCAGCAGAGAAGCCTGCACACCTGGAACACCTGGAGGCCTCACAGGTCAGGCTCTGCCCCTCGCCTGCTCCCCTGCACTCTTGCCTGCGCGCTCCTGGCCCAACTCACCCCTCCAGTCACCATCACGGGCCCTTCCAGAAGACAACACCACGCCCTCCCCAAATCAACCCACTGGAAGTTGCAACCGCACAGCCCAGCGCACCCGCGCCGCCAGCAACCAGCACAGACGCCACGGACCTCCTCCTCGGGAAAACCAGTTTGTTTCAGGAAATGCCTTGCTTTTTTTTGGAGACAGAGTCTTGCTCTGTTGCCTGGGCTAGAGTGCCATGGCGTCAGCCTAGCTCACAGCAACCTCAAATTCCTGGGCTCAGGTGATCCTTCTGCCTCAGCCTCCCGAGTAGGAGGGACTATAGGCATGCACCACCATGCCCGGCCAATTTTTTCTATTATTTTTAGTTGTCCAGCTAATTTCTTTCTATTTTTAGTAGAGACGGGGTTTTACTCTTGCTCAGGCTGGTCTCGAACTCCTGACCTTGAGCGATCCTCCCACCTCGGCCTCCACAGTGCTAGGATGACAGGCCTGAGCCACCGCGCCCGGCCGCCTTGCTTTTATCATAAACGTCTGTGTGCATTTTTTCCCCTCACATTTACTCGCTGCTGTCACTCACTGCTCTCTGCAGAGGTAACGTTTACTGAATGATGAGCTAACTGTCAACCGCACGGACCGCCTGTCACCAGGAAGTGGTCATGTCCTCGGTATTTCCCATTCTAACACGACGGCGGCTGCTTACATGTCGGCCCACCGTTACGTTAGGTCCATTTTAGGAAACCGATTCCAGCTTTAGGGGAGACAAACAGGGCATTAAAACCTTCCCCACGTAAAGTAATAAGAAACAGGATCCCAGCCAGCATTTTCACGCAGAGCGGCTGATTTTCAGGGACGATGACTGCCTCCCACCTCGAGCTGGTGCCCTGCATCTCACAGCCCGTGGGCTGCACTCTGGGGTCTGGCCCAGCACTGAGCTTGGAGGTCGTGTGTTCCAAAGCGTGCGCTGCGCTCCCACCCCCACCCCTTGCTTTCCAACCGAGCACTCAGCATCCAGCATCCGAGCCAGTGGGGCCTCGAAGTGTGTGCAAAAGGGCATGCCCAGTGATGGAGCAGCCTGTCAGTCTATCCGCCCATCCTCCACCCGCCCATCCATCCACCCGCCCCTCCACTTGGTCCATCCATTCGTTCCTTCGCACACTCACTGACCCATCCAGCCATCCATAAATACATGCATACGTTCAGATGTGCACTGAGCACCCAGTAGCTGCTAGCCTGCATCCAGCAGGTGATCAATAGATGCATATTCATGTACAGAATCTATGGAACATAGTGCCTTTGTGCTCAAAAAGCAATAGGAATTGAAACGCGTCTTGGGCTAAATAAAAACGTATGATGTTTTAATTTATTTATGCACTTCTTTAACAAATTTAGGCTCCTGCCTTCAGCCACGAGCCAAAACGCATTTCAATTTCACATTCTTCAGCCTGTGTCACTTTCTCACAGGAACAATTGTACCCTTCAATATTTAATAACTGGAGAAGGCTGCTGTGCGCTTGGGCCATTTCTTCTCCTCCGTGGGGAACGAGAGTCTCTTTCTGCGAGACAGCACCGCAGGTCACCGGAGGGGATTTCAACACTGACCACTGCGCTGTTTCACAGTTGGGGAGCTCAGGCCCCGAACCGGTAAATGCTCCCAGCTACGCGTTCAGACGTCTGGGACCTGCCTCCGGGGCCCAGCTCTCCCCACACCCGTTCACGGAGCTCTCTCTCCTCCCTCCACTGCGTTACTACCGTATCTGTGACAACAGGCTGGGGGTAGAAAGGTAAGTCCAGCCCACACCCTCGAGGTGCAGACAGCCCGGTAAGAACTACCGGTAACAACTGCTAACTGCCTACACACCGACGTCCATCAACAGGGAACAGGCGGGTGAAACAGGTCCCGGCCACCCCGCGGACACAGATGCAAGACGGAACAGGGAGTGCCTCTC
>CAUYRT010015991.1:0-63283 GCA_963574885.1 Lepilemur ruficaudatus | reverse complement strand
CATGTCTGTGTTTCCTATGTGTGTGTGCATCTACATGTCTGTGTTTCCTATGTGTGTGTCTGCATCTACAGGTCTGTGTTTCCTATGCGTGTGTGCGCATCTACACGCCTGTGTTTCCTATGCATGTGCGCATCTACATGTCTGTGTTTCCTTATGTGTCTGCATCTGCATGTCTGTGTTTTCTATGTGTGTGTGTGCATCTACACGTCTGTGTTTCCTATGTGTGTGTGCACATCTACATGTCTGTGTTTCCTATGTGTGTGTGCATCTACATGTCTGTGTTTCCTATGTGTGTCTGCATCTGCATGTCTGTGTTTCCTATGTGTGTGTGCATCTACATGTCTGTGTTTCCTATGTGTGTCTGCATCTACATGTCTGTGTTTCCTACGTGTGTGTGCATCTGCATGTCTGTGTTTCCTATGCATGTATGTGCATCTACATGCCTGTGTTTCCTACGTGTGTGTGCGTCTACGTGTCTGTGTTTCCTATGCATGTATGTGCATCTACATGTCTGTTTCCTGTGTGTGTGCGTCTACGTGTCTGTGTTTCCTATGTGTGTGCATCTGCATGTCTGTGTTTCCTATGCATGTATGTGCATCTACATGTCTGTGTTTCCTATGTGTGTGTCTGCATCTACGTGTCTGTGTTTCCTATGCATGTATGTGCATCTACATGTCTGTTTCCTATGTGTGTCTGCATCTACGTGTCTGTGTTTCCTATGTGTGTGCATCTGCATGTCTGTGTTTCCTATGTGTGTGTATGTGCATCTACATGTCTATGTTTCCTATGTATGTGTGTGCATCTACATGTCTGTGTTTCCTCTGTGTGTATGTGTGCATCTGCATGTCTGTGTTTCCTGTGTGTGTGTATGTGTGTGTGCATCTACGTCTGTGTTTCCTCTGTGTGTGTGTATGTGTGTGTGCAGCTACATGTCTGTGTTTCCTGTGTGTGTGTGTGCATCTGCATGTCTGTGTTTCCTCTGTGTGTGTGTGCATCTGCATGTCTGTGTTTCCTCTGTGTGTGTGCATCTGCATGTCTGTGTTTCCTGTGTGTGTGTGTGCATCTGCATGTCTGTGTTTCCTCTGTGTGTGTGTGCATCTACATGTCTGTGTTTCCTGTGTGTGTGTGCGTGTGTGTGTGTGTGCAGCTACATGTCTGTGTTCCTCTCTAGCTATCCATCCACCCTTTTTGGATTTTCCCAGAGAGCTGCATCTGGCCTGCAGGACTCCCCTTCCACAGACTCTCCTTCGAAGCGGAGCCTCCCCTCTCCGGCGACGCCCACGCAGGCCACTGAGCCGGCGCTAGCTCAGACGTCACCACGTCCCCGTGGCTCAGAGCAGGTCGTGCAGAGGACCCTTCCTCCTCAGTCCACGTCCAGGGAAAGGGGCGAAAAGTCAGACTCTGACAGAGAGCAACAGCATTTGTTGCATCTAAGTCACGTCAGGGCAAAGAATTTTAGCCACTTCCGTACTTCAATTTCATTTATGGCGTTTGATCTTTTTATCCCCTTAGTTTCTTGCTCTAAAAGCAAATAATCTGAGGAATTTAGGAAACTTACCGGGGGAATTAAATTAGAGATAGAGAATCATAAAAAACACTCTTGTATCTAACAGGTATATTTTGATTGTGACGATTTAATGTCACTGCTATTTACATCTTGGCATCAAACCATGCAGTACGCCACTGAGTGGGATTCAGCACATGTAAGGTTAGCTCACAGATTCGTGTCAAATTCGCATCACACACAAAATCACATCAAAGAATGGCTTTTCCTCACTTTCCATCACAATCTGAATTTTTAGACTGATACATAGCTTAAAATTTTTATTTAGATAAGGTTACTATATGTATGAATAAATATCAGCCTAAACTGAGAAACAGATACGAAAAATATAACCAGCAGTAGGTAGACTGTTCTTTAGGGCTTGTCTTTGCAAATAAAGTATCGATCTTCCCCATTTGGGGAAGATCCTTCATTGATCCTCAGTGACATGGATTCGTTGGTCTTGGCTTATTCTTAGCAAACAGTAATCCACATAACAAAAAAATAAACTCTGCATCTCAGCCAATCTGGTCTTATCTTTATGAGAGCAGCTTCACACAAATCTTCACGGAGACCCAGACAAACCATCTCATAATAGTACAATTCGAGACCATCCAGCCTCAAACCTGTCTTTTCTCCATATTATTTTAATACCTATAATATCCCCGCCCCATGTTTCTTAAGGAACTTTTCTTAGACCTAGAATTAGGTAGATTTTCATCAACTCTGAGAGAGTTTTCTCTCACACCCTAGTGTTGCTTTGTTTCTTTTGTTTTTGGAGGTTTTTTCTTGGCTTTTTGTTTTTATTTTTTTGGGTAAATAAATGTCATTTAAAAGGCAGAAATGTGGTGAGGAAAGATGTTACACTGAGAAGCTACTCTACCTCATTACTGTTCATTGGCAAAGCAGGGCCACCTAACAATGACCCGGAGGGAAACTCAGGAATCACTGCAGCCACGAGAAATCCAGTGGCTTGTGTATTACCTCTCAGATGTGATTCTAATCCGAAACTTAGTGAATGGCAAATATTTACATGGGTTTAGCAGGTTTGATCTGGAAAAAATTTCTGGAAAGAAAAAATATACAAGTCATGAGAAACTAAAAATGTTGCAAGACTCAAGGCCATTTTTACTGGGAAATAAAAAAAAAATGAAAACAGTATTTAGCGAAACGTTAGATATTCACTACGGAAGTCAAGATGGCTGGTTCTCTCCATTCAAAGCAAAACATCAGCATTACGGAAAAGCATCCCTGAGTGGAAAGGTACACCTCTCCATGTTTGTTTAGGCTACAAATAGGAGCCCACAGTTTCTTAACTTCCCTGATTATCATTAGTGTTGTCTATATGTGAGAATTTTTAATGACTGCCAATAAGAGCATGAAAACAAGGCAGTGACACTTCCATGATCACAACTGCTACATTTACCACAGAAGCTTACTTCATGCCACTGCTTCCAACACGTTCTCCTGAAGGTCACCAGGGTTTTAAGAAATAATGTTCCTGGTTAGGACATTTATCAAGAAAGCCCAAATTAGGGAAAGGTCTTACTATTTCACATGCCAAATTAATCTTAGATAGATACATTTAAATAAAGATACCTGGACCATGTTTTAAATAATAATTTTACTACCCTACTGGAAAATAGAGCTAATTATCCTTAAATGCTATGTCCACTGCTATCAGCTAGGGTGCAAGCTCGCTGGGCTATGGAGGGTCTATAATACTTAAGCAGTTGCAGACATGCCAAAAAAGCACACATTTTCTCAGGTTCCCAAATAACTAAGTGACAGTAACTTAAAATCTGAATTTTAATAAAAGCTGAGGTGGGGGGGTTGGAAATCTCTTCCCCTTAATTTTGGCAAATTTACCTAAATTGACGAATTGTTTCCTCCTGGAGTCAGGAGCTGGACCGTACACAGTGTGCTTTCTAGGCAATTACGTAACAACATGGCAAACAGTTTTAGTCTAGACAGGAAGAATTTGCATCATCCGACCCACTCAAGTCTCACGCACAATAAGGAGGATTTCTTTTTAAAAACAGGTGTAGACTACGCCCTGACATTTTAAATAATTAAAGTTGGATTCCACTGAATGGAAATTTAACAGAGATAACAAAGTGTCCAAGAGTGACTGTTACTACACCGTGTATTATGTTACGTGCGGTCAAAAGGTAATTTCCCCCAGGTCCCACCCCTCTCCCATCTCCACACCTCCCGAAAATATCCCTGCAGAAGAATGATTGGTTATTGAGTAGCAAAATCTACACATTAAATGTTAGCCAAAAATCTTTACAAAAAAAAAAAAAAGAGTTTGGAGTAAAACAAAACGTAGTCACTAGTGTCATCTTTTAATATATGATGTAATAATAAATCAACTTTCTAAATCATTTGTACTCAGAATACATGCTTGAGACCAACATGGTTATTGTTCACTGCAAAATAGTCATTATTTTAATGCATTCCACTAAATTTTAGAGATAAAGAAGTTTTTAAACTTAAGGTTTTTAGAAATTTAAATTTTATTTCTGATAAAAAGGGGGCTTGTTTCTTTAACCTATAGTCATATGCAACCCAGAAGAAGACCAAATTCGGAATTCGTTGCAATACATTTCCTTAAATTTGTGGCCAGTAAAGTATTTGAGAAATGAAATCAAGTTCTTATCAAACGGCATGCTACACTTGCACACGTGCATATACATTTGCTACAAAATATTCAGTACACGTTACGAAATTCCTATTTTGTTTATGAAATGGCTTTACTTTTTTTCCCCTATGCTGAATTAAATGCTTTATTGCCAAGCCTGTTTTTATCAAAATCTGCAAAGGTAATTTAAGTTTTATATACTCCTCGGCCTCACCCATAGAAAGACTCATGGTTTGTCATGATGCCAAACCACAGATTTTCAAAAAAATGTCATACATGAGACGACCACGGCATAAACAAAAGACAAGATTTCTAATCATGAAAGACAACATGCAAACGTAACACGCGGACATTGACCTTTGGGATGTGACTTTACGCCTCTCTGAGAGCCAGTGGCACGTCACTCCTAGAGATCAGCATGATTAGCAGAAGTTTCACACAGATCTGGAAAGAAAAATGAAACAGCATCACTATCGCATTAAATACCAGCCCCTGAAGTCAGTTGTATCACACAAAAAGTACATTCTGGCGGAAGCATGTTTTTTAAGCTCTCATTATGAAAATTTTCAAAAGTACACAAACGCAGAAAGAAGGGTACGACTGTACCCCAAAGCCGGCTTCGACAGTGATCACCACTCTGCCAATTCCTGTCTCATCTTTCAATCTTCCTTGGCTGGCGTATTTCAAAGCAACGCCAGGGTACTGTGTCGTTTCACCCACGGCTGTGGGAGCATTTCAAGAAGATCTGCTCAGAGATATTCACAGCCTGTAAGGGGCACAGTACACTCGGCATTTAACCCGAGGACCAGAGAGGCAACTGGGTTCTTTGATACCTACCACTTTTCCAACTGGAAGCGATTAATGCCAACTCTATTGGAAAAGGCCACGGATTATTTTAGCTAAATACTTTATTTAAAATATGCAAGCCTTTGAAAGTAATGATTTTATATATCAGAATTTAACACCCCCATAAGCACTGAGAAGTCTGTACGAAAAGGCAGAAGTGTTTTTACTTTAGACACGAGCTAAACATTTCTAGATGCTCGACGCCGTACTGACACACTGCACTCACAACGGTTACGTGGCAATTCCATCAGCCGCGACATTTTTAAATGTTAAGACTTGATATCAAAGCAGAAGTGACATGCACAGAATATATTTCTGTATTTATATGTCTACCCTCACACAGTCTAGTCAACAAATACCCCCACAGACATTCATTTACAATCTAGCGATATGCTCCGCACCTTGCGTGGGACGCAGCTGTGCTTTTAATCATGACCTTATATCATGTTAAGATTCTAACCATTCTGATGCCTTCCAGATTCCAAACTCGCACTCTGGAGAAGCCTGAGTTACGTGCTGCAGGACGCTCCAGCAGAACAGGCTAATGAACTTACTCTTCGGTTTTGCCCAGGAAGAGATTAGGAGAAGGATAACCTCCTATTATCCTGCCTCACACACGGAGGGCAGAGTGTATCTGATAATTTTTATTCTGTCCAGGGTCTAAAACTGTAACGTACCCACAGCTTCATCTGCAATCCTACAACCGCCCACTGATCTTTTTTTCACTCATCAAAAATGTGACACATAATGTTTATGAGAGTCTCACTGATGTGTTATTTTTTAATCCAAACACAGTTATCTGAAATTTGACATACGTTTTCTCCATTTCTCTCCGTTTATTTTTGCATGTGTGGGTGAATGTTAGAGCATTAATATTTTGAAGACTCTGTAAATGTGCCCTGGCTTGTTCATGTGTAATAATAATAAAGTCACAAAGAAGCGAAATGATCTACATTAAGTAGAAAAAAAGCAAAATTCACATATAAAGTATAGGAAGGGACTAAACTTCCAATAAAATCTCCAGTACTACAAATATCTATTTTCTAGATAATTATTTATAATCCTAAAAGCAATATGTGAACATCCTAACAGCTTAGTATAGTGTCTTGCACATAGTATACACTCAGTAAATAGTTACTGATCAACGTGCAGTTTTATAACTTCCAATGCGTGCGCACACACAGGCACACACACAGGCACACCGCCACGTCTGCAAAACACTCAAGCCGTGGAGATCACGTCATGGCAAAGTTGTTGTATGCGCTGCAGAACGTAACAAGGTGAAGTATTGCCTTTACACAACGGAGCGTGAGTGTCATGCTCTGTTAGGAAACGTACTACTTGTGTTTTAGATTACGTCTGAGTGCATCTGGAGTTTTTCTATGATACAGAAGTGTCACCTTGTACACAGTTGTCTAAACCATCGCAGTATAGTAAAACACAGTGCTTCTTTGCTGCTGCACCATGCATTGGAGTTTTTATCATCGATGTATCGCTTTAGCTTTTTCTTGCAAAACTTTTTAAGCTTCAAAAAACTCTCTTCCTTGTTGCTGTGTTGTTAACTTCGACAGTAGGTTTTGTGGGGGGTTTTTTTGTTGTTTATTTTTTTGCAGGGTAGGGGAGTCTAGTCTCTTTTTAGGATTAATTTATTCTCAGTTTTTAACTTATGAATGGTTTAGAAAATCCATAAATATGTTTCATGAGGAAACATAACCTCGAGAATTCACCCACTTCGCTGTGTGGCAGCCACGTGGGGATTCACACTTTCCAGCGGCTACTTTTCACTGTCAACAGTTCTGTTTATAGCAGTAACTATAATCGGTCTTTAAAAAATCACGTGTCAACTAAGCATCATCTAATGATGCTTTATCTTCTACCAGCGAAACAGTACGTATCTCAGGTTTGTTCATTAAGCTTGTACTTTCTCAAGGTTAAGGTTAATTTTATCCCAATTACACAGCAGGAATGAAGACAGGTAGTTAATATTATTGAAATTAAGTGAAACTGCTGAACTTGGGAGCAGCCTTTCCCCAGAATCTTAGTGTTTGGGGCAACTACTGCCAGGACAGTTGGCGAAACTCTCTCAAGTCCTCTCGGAACATCTGAGCGAGTGTTCACGTAGCAAATGATTTACATTTCGTCACAGAGGACGATGACATGCCCAAATCCTTTGTGAGGAAAAAAACAGGAAAACAAATATTTCAAATATTGCTCATCACATTTTTGATTCTATCTTAAGGCATTCGCACATCTCTGGATGGTTTGAAAGACTTCAAAAACAATTGGGGAGTTGTGGCTACGAACGTCACAAATTTCTACAAATACACCTGACGTCAAAGAAAAGATTCACAACCTCCTGAACCATCCTGACTACGTCACTTCACTGCACTCTTCTGCCAGCTCTGTTAAAGCTGGATTTTAAACAGAAAGCAATCCAAATACATACAGAGAGTAAGAAAAATTTACCTGTTCTGTTAAATGGGAGATTTATGTCCTTGTTTAGTAACTTCTGATGACACAAATATTTGTCTACAAATGTGCAGTTGCTCTTATTTTAAGGGCTTTGGCACTAAATTTGATGCAATGGATACAGGTGTATTACACTTTATCTTAAACAACTGCTGAATGCTAAATGTCTCAAGCTGCCACATTACTTAAAAGTATTCCACTGGCTTTAAATCATTGTCTTTACATATTTCCATCCATTTTTTCCCAAAGATATTTTAAAAGAATGCACAGTTTGTACTGCATTCCCATAAATGTATTAAACACGTTTTCAAATGACAAAAAGGAAGATCCATGTTCAGTCCACCGCATGGGAGGGCCAGTGATGACGTCTTTCAACTTTGTGCACGGTAAATAAAGTTCTGCTCATTTTTTCTAGCTTCTGAGTGTGTGTATGTTTTTCAGAGTATGAGTTAACTGTTACTTTCTACCCTCTAAGCCGCAAAAAAATTTATTAAATAGATACAGGAAAGGAACCTGAAAAATAGCGTCTAGCAGCCCTCCCCCAGCCGAACAAAAAAACTTCTAAAATTTCCTACAAAGTTAAAACCCCACCTTCTGCTGGTGTAGTGAATATTCAAGTCACAAATGAGATTCTTCCTTCCTGGTCCAGAATAGAAAAGGCGATCTCTAAAACTTTTAAAAAAGAAGGGGCTTTGCACTCTTTTAATTCTGAACAAGAATTTGGTCCCCCGCAACTGGAAATCAAGAAGGTTTGAATGCACTTAAAATGTGGAGGGAAGAAAGTGTCAAGAGGGAAGCCACCCGGCCCTGTGATCCCTGTTTATCTGCTCTCTCACGGTGTCATTTCTGATTCGGGGGAGGCCGCAGAGCCCTGTGTCGGAGGAGCCGCGCGTCGCAGGGAGGCAGCGAGGCTCCGGCTGCAAACAAGATGCTGCGGGCGGGCGGGCAGGGGGAGAGGGAGCGAGGGAGGCAGGGGGAGCATGTTACATCAGACACAGTACCTGATTTCTCGCTGCACAGCTTGTCAGCCAGATAGTGTGCCTCCTGGGCGATAAGTGAGAATATTTCATCCTCATACTCCTCTATTATAGTTTCGCACTGCAGAAACATAACAACAACACGTGTGCACAGACGCACACTCACCGGGCGCCTGGTCAGGAAGGACTTAGCAACATTTTATTAGCTAAAAATACGAAACCACGTAGCCAAGGCGGTCCATTTTTCTCAGCCCTTTTGGTTTAATACATCATCGCGTGGCATCAACCCTCTTCCCAGAATGTTAACTGCATCATTTTCCTGGGACTTAGCTGATGAGTCCTGTTGAAAGACGTGACACTCAGGAGTAGACCTGGCCTTTTCTGCTTGTTTCTCTTCCTTAAACTGGAATGCAAGTCCTGGGAAGCAATGGGCCTCCTGTTCAGGGAGCTGAAAAGTCTTAGTTTTTTTAATTAAAAAAATAATTTAAAGAACATAGCCCCTTGAAATGGTTAAACCGGTTTCCTTCAGATTTAACATAATAATCCACTTTGTGGCTCGCAAGTGTGAAAACAATTAAGCCTCCTCCGCAATCAAAACAAATGCACCTTCAATCTCACTGTGGAGAACAGGCTTGACAGGTACGTGGGGAAGTTTCCTGTCACAGTGCCTAGAGACCCATCCAAAATTTCACTTCACTTTCCAGAAAAACCCTGACATTTCGGAGGGGAGGGAGCTCACATTTGCTCCTGCATTTGATAATCTTAGATTCTAACGGGAGTATGTTTCTTTGTTAAAGAATTACAGATTACCTTTTTAGGAATTGTGAAGCTCCTGGAAGGCGTTCACCAAAGACTTGCAAGTCATTTTCTGAGTTCATTTAGCAAGACTCTAAAATTTTTAAATGGCATTTAAAAATATTTAAATTCAACTTTAATGTGTTTATTGAAAACCTGTGGAAGACAAACACACTTACTCATTGCCATTCCTATTCCACGGGTACTTTTAACCCTGATTTATTGCCCTTACTTTTTAATCAAAATGAAATCTTCAGAAGTCAGCTAAAGCCTTTATTTCGAGGTTTTAGCATGCCTGACATTTTGGCCAACGTGCGAACTGAATACATTTTTAAAACAGGCCTGCCCGTCACTCTGTCTGATTCAACAGCACTGAGTAAAATGACATATACTGCAATATATTTTGCCGGGCACATTCTAGCAAGCCAGGGGCCAGCATCATGAAAAATAAACGTGGTTCTGGAGGGAAATTTGGCATCAAGCCAACTCTCATACCTAAGCCTTTGTCTTACTTAGTCTGTGTTGGAGTATTTGCATTAACTCAGGGGGAAAAGTCTCTCTCCTCTGTGAAGTCTCAGCAAAAAAAGAGGTGATTGCGTCACTCTCCCGCTATCATTTGGCTATAAATATAGGAAAATGATACTCCTTTTAATTCGTATTTTAACCTAGAAACCACAGCCCCTGATTCCTTACGTGAAAACCTGAGAGAGACCTTCCTTGGCAGCAGGACCGACAGAGACCCCTCCCAAGTCCCCACACAAGCAAAATGGTGCAACTGCGTTTTCAAGTCGCTGGGGTTTATGAACAGCACTTTCTGTAAGATATCACTTAAATGACTCCATTGATCACCACAAAACAGCACAACCCGTTCAGGGTCTCGCAAGGCAAGTCCCCAAATGCGTGGTTAACACTTAAACAGCAGCAGGATACAAAGTGAGCAGGTTACGTGGGAACGTGCATTTTGATGTTGAGTGTCTTGAAACCCAACAACAAAAGAGCAGCAATCAACAACAACAAAAAAAGAGTCCCCCCCCAAAAAAAGTGTGCATCGGTCATGTGATCCATCGTCAAAGAAGAGAGCTTACCGCAAATTTCAAATGTCTGTACGCATCAGAATAAAAATGGAATTTTTTAAATTCTTTGTATAGTTCATCTCCTTTCCTTGGAGCGAATCTCTTGAAAGTTCTCTCCTTGGTCACGGGGTCTTCTTCAAGCCTGTAGTCGTTCATTCGCTCACAGACTTCATCCAAAAGGTCTGTTAGGAATGCCTCGGACTGGGCCAGGGGAACCTAGGAAGAAAAGCCCGGCAAGGAGACCTGGCTTAATGCTAACAGGACTGCAGAGCCCTTGCAGAGAGTGCATGTGAAAACATAGCACCCCCATTCAGGCAGACTCGTATTATGCAATATTCACACTTTCCTAATATTTATACAACTATATTATTCACAATAATGTAAGGGGCTATCTTAAATTCCAGTTTTAAAAAGTGCATATATATGAGAGTGGACAGAAAAAAACTTACATTCAGACCAGAAACTCTGCAACTACACCTGTCCACATACAATCATTTTTAAAAGCCATCGAACACGCAGAACAAAGCCCGAAGCACCGAAAACGGCTCTCATCCATCCACTTGTCGGTCCGGTTTCAGAGCCCCCTCACTTCGTGGGGAAGTTGGGGACTCCGAAAGTCTCGCTCTGCGTCGCTCCTGTCGCCCCCTCGGTCCCCTCGGTCCCCTGGCCGCAGCTGCGCGGCGCCCGGGGCTGGGTGGCGCGGGCCGGGGACAGGGCTGCAGGGTCCCCGCGCCCCCGGCCTCCGCGCGGCCCCCCGGGGGACCAGCCGGCGCGCGGCCCGCGCCGAGCCCGGCCAGGGCGGCGGGACCTTCCGGCCACCACCTCCGCCCCGGGCGGGCGCGGGTCAAAGAGCACCCTCGCCCTTGGTAACCGAGACAAAAACCTCGGGGCCGTCTAGACAGGTCAAGGTGCAGGATGCTGCGCCCGCGCGGCTCCTTCCGGAAGGGGCGTGGAGCCGCCAAGGGCGCCCGGACCGCGCCGCAGCCCGCGGCCTCTGCGGGCTTTTTCCCTCTCCACCCTCCGCTGATCAAAGCAGGAAGTTTGCATGACAACCGCAGAGGAAGGGGCTGCATCGCAAATGAACTCGGTTTCTGCAGTGTTGATATATCCAGCCTCCATTGTCCCCTTTCAGGCGCAGTGTGAACCCTTCCGGTGCCAACGACCGCGCGGCATTCACAGGCGCCCGGGGCGCGCGAAGGGTCTCCGCGCTTCACCGCCATCTGGCCGCAAATCTGATCTGCCAGAGCGGCAGCATTAACTTGAAAGCGGGAGGTGGGTGTCGTTTGTGTTCTTTAAGTCTGGGGCCCATTATAAGCCACCCCAGTGCCACCGCTGCCGGCCCCCCGTGGCAGCAAGGAGCCAACTTTGTAAAAACATTTGAAAAGAGACTTGGGAAGAGGGAAGAGTAAGAGAAACGGTGCCACGGTTTCCATGAGCTGCACCTGTCATGTGCACAGGTGATGATCGCTCTCCTTCGCCCCCCAAAACTGCTTCCAAGGCCCATGCATTCAAACTTGCGGTTAAATACTTTATGGAACTAGAATGTAGCGCCCCATTTCCTTAGTCACTAAAGGATCGAGTTTTTAAAGCTGATTAATGTTTTAATTTTTTTAAATGTCTGCAGTCAAACACTGTAACGTAAGTGGCGCCAAGTGCACGCTGCAAGCTGGAGTTGCTACGCCTTGCAAACAGCGCGGGTTGTAAAGCGCATGCAACACACGATCCACGGACCCACAAACGAAACTGAGCACCTGTTACTAGTTTACAGAGACTAAGGATTAAACGTGTATTAAACCACTGGAAAAAGTATACAATGCAAAGATAAATTCTTAAATTACAATTAATCGACACAGATCATTATCAGAAAAATTATGGGGTGCTCCCCACCATGCATGCGTTTTAAGTATTCCATCCTTATCTGATACATACAAAAGACAGCCACAGTAGCTTCTGGGTGTCCACAGAGCAGCATTTTACTTGAAAGTGAAGAGTAGAATCTTTCATTTAAAAAATCTAGCTATAATCAAGAAATTCACAGTCTCTCCCCCTTCCTCCTTCCCCCCTCTTTCCCCCATCTGAAAAGTAAACACACTTGACCACTGGGGGATGGGAAAGATAGAGATGCCAGGAGGGTGAGCCTCTGATGGCTGGGAGAGGGCTTCTAGAAACCCAGCCACCCTGGAACACCAAACTCCAGCCTAATACAGCACGAAGTTCACCTTGGGTAGGAGCCACTCTAGAAACCATTTTTAAAAACTGACCAAACATTACGAGCTGTTTGCGAACATTGCTGAGCATAAAATTTTCTTTTTTATTTTATTTTATTTCAGCATATTATGGGGGTACAAATGTTAAGGTTACGTACATTGCCCTTGCTCCCCCCCCCAGCATAAAAGTTTTGAGTGAAATTACGATGTGCATGTGTGGAAGGCCCTTCACAACCTACTTCCTGGCGTTTTGAGAACAGTCCCCCATGTTTAAAACTTTCCACCAAACGGTGGATTGTTTTTCTTGTTTTGAAAGTATGATTTTACATGTTTGAATATAGTACTATTGTGCCTATTTTAACACAAACATGTTATTTCAATGGATCAATGTGTGGAATTTCTATAATTTTGTAAGTCTGTGAAGGCTGGCTGGCTTTCTGATGTAAGCAGCTAGCCTTTGGAGTAAACGTTCTTTAAAAGTAGAAAATGTTTGCTGGCAGATAGCTCAGAAGAACATTGCATGACAATGTTCACTAGACACAGGATGGGGAAAACAGCCAATGCGAGACTAGTAGAGTTCATTTTACAGAAGATTAAAAAAAATCTTTGATTTTAAAATCCCAAAGCATCAGATTTTTTGAGAAAATATTTAAGAAAAAGATGCTTAGACATTGCAGCTCTTTATACATTAAAATGTACACTGTTAGAGTTTAAAATGATGCTACTTAGCTAACTACCTTCAGTAAATTTAAAGGTTGTTCCTAGAATAATTGAGGCTCTCCCACCTTAACGTGTTTTGATTATAAGAGTGCAATTAGTATTGGCACAAGCGGAATAAAACTAAGTCTTTCTCTCTGTACTGTGAAGATTTTGAATAGTACTTGTCAATAATGCATCTCCTATTGTAATCTTACAGGAGCACTGCCTCCCCGGCCTCCAAGGATGGCCTCAGAGATGCTGACCTCATTACAATATGAATGCGAAGGGCTGCCGTCCCTGGGTCACCGGCACGCAGTGTGCTTATCTGCCATTGCTTTTACACACGGACTTGTTTGGGACAAGTCACAGATATAAAAGTGATCCCCGGGAATTTCATTACTATCTTGGAGGACCCCTATCAAAATAAACCCCAACTTTTCCCAATTTTGAGACCCACCTATGACTCCAGGGCAAACTCTGGGTACGTAGTGTCTGTTCTTCCACCCTCAGGTTTGCTCCGACCGTGGGTTGTTCCGTGAGCGGCGGACTGGGCTGCCAACACCCACACCCAACATGAAAATGGACGAAACTGCAGTCGAAAGTTCTGGCTTCGGTTTCTCTAGGAAACCGGGGCTCGGGAGTTTATTACAGGCCGCCATGACAGCACTTTAATAAAGCCAATTACAGGGTGTTGCCCGTGCTTGTTCATTACTGTGTCTCTGTTAATCTTGCAGTAAATTTCTTGCCTGAAAGCTGTCGCAATCGGGCAGCAATACAATTATGTCACAGAGCGCAATTGGACGGGAAAACTCCCGTCATGGTGTGTCTGCCTCGGCCATTACAGTCTGACGGTCGCCAATAAACTTCACTCGTCTTTGTCGTGAGTTTGGAGTGTCCCGCAGATGGGACACCAGAACTTAACTCGGTTAGTGACTGATAATTAATTTCACATTATTGCAAAGATTTTCTTTCTAGAGGTTTACTTAATGTAAAATTTTAATTGCATTGTAGCAAATATTGCATCTAGTTTAATCACTAACTTTTCATCCATAAAAATTGAAATCACTGCTGATATTAGTTAAAAGTCAATATTTAGAAGTGAAAATTCAAAGCTCCTTTGCTCTAGGCTACAAGAGGGGAAGTATGAATTCAGAAACTCTTGTAAGCTGATGAGATATGTAATTAGCTTTTATGTTAATTGACTGCTATGAGTTTGTTGTATGACACTTCTTCATATAATATGCAAATAGCACTGACTGTTTAGTTGCATTAGACAATATAATTAGAAATCCAAAGGAGCTCATTTCTATGAGGAATAATAAAGGCTGATAAATTTCCAGTGTTCTGTGTATCAGAAAAAATGAATTGCATCTGGACTTAATCAATAAGAGAGATTTTAGGTAGCCTTTTATGGGGAGCCAGAAACAGCTAATGGTAACAGAATTAACATTAGTGTTTCCAGTTGCCATAAATTCTGTTTAAACAGGTGAATTTGTGCTATCCATAAAGACTTGGGGGAAAAATACAAAGATTTCAGCACAATTGACCACAAACAACATAGTACATTTATGAAAGTAACATCCAAATTTTGCCTCCTATAATTTGAATAATGGAAATAAGTCATTTATTTTGCAAGTGTTTCTTATTACTTACAGACATATTTCAATAATGTATATGCTTACGTTGTAAAAAGAATAGTAATAAAAATAAGAACAATGTGATTTTGGAGGGAAATTTTTCCAGAATTCAATCATATTTTTTTATTCTGGAGCCTATTTTCAACTCAGTGACAAAACAGAAAAAAAAAAATGCCTGATGGATCAGAACTAATGATTTCCAAATGGGGGTCCTCTAGCTCAATTTGACTTTTTCCTGAAGCTAAAAACATATTTTCCTTTCATTGTTGAATACAAACTTGTCACTGCCATTTGGTTTCCCATTTTAAAAAGTACTGTGCTAGTTTAAAAAAAAACTTTAATTTTCAAATATTTTAGGTAAAATGAAAAAAAAAAATACAACCACGCAGGTGAAAAATGCTACACATTTTCAACCTCTGTTTAAAATCTTCTCAGTAAGGACCTTGGACACCTGATTCACACTGTGCTGCTGGGCTTTGCCCTCTGGTCAGCACAGCTCAGGAGGATTTCGCTGGTTTCGAGAAAGCACCTAATAGGAAAAAGAGAGAGCCTGAAAGGACAGGGACAGCAACAGCGCAGCACCAAGGCAGCGTGATGGGAACGCACGCATTCGCTCAACAAATGTTTACTGGACCCTTCTGGTGTCAGACAAATACGCTTCCCCAATTCAGACTTTTTAAAAAAGGACTCTTCCGTGATTCAGCATAAAAATTAAAATAAAATTTTTGAAAAAGAACACGTGCCCAGTGGCAACCTGAGAAGCATCAACCAATGGTGATACAACCCTTTGTCTATGACTTGAGCTAAAGATCACTTAACTACAATCTGTTTCCTTATCTTACAATTTTCTGCCCATGAAAGATCTGCATCCTTCACCATCTCATTACTGAAAACACAGTGGTTGAGGAGTGGTTATCTGTTTAAAACCACCTCTGCAAAAACACTTCCCAAAATAACAGGGGTGCAAAGTCCCATTTTGGGGATCTATTAGGGCATCTTCCAACTCTGTCTTCTGCATGCTTGCGGGCAGATGGCAAGATCTCCCTGGGAAACATTAGACACCTACCAGGGAAAAAGGTAAAGGAACTGGATGATGACTAGAGACCCCGGGTGCTTCTGCTTCGCAGCGCACACACAGTCACGCATGCACACCGCAGACCGCGCACACACGCGTGCGTGAGGGCGCACATCGGCAGGGATTATGCAGAAGCGGCCAGCTGGCCTTGGAGCTGACAAGCAAACCAGACAGCACTGTATGGCTCCTGGGTGGGGCTGGACAGAGCTTCAACCCGAGTGGCCGAGGGTTTCCTGACACGGTGCTCAACCTGACCCACCATCCGTTCCCTGGGGCCGTGTCGCAGGAGCCCCGGCCCACACTTCAGCAGAGTCCCTGCTCGCCCGGCCTCCACGCCACGTCCCTGTCCCTGCCCAGGCTCCCACGGACTCTTTCACATCCTAAGAACGGGCGGGCGTGAGTGATGTGAATGGCCCAGCCGCAGCGCCAGCCTGAAGACACCTGCTGCAGGAAATTTGACTCCACCTGTGTGAGCCGGGGAACCACACCCAAGGGGCCCGGGGACAGCAGGCTTCCACGACGTAAGTCCCTCACGTCCTATCCCAAAACACGCGGGCTTGGGCGACGGAGACAGGGACCCAACTGCCTGGGGAGTCACTCGGGGAGATGGAAAGTGCCACGACTTCTGCGAGGCTCTGTCCATCCAGGCGGGTTTGTGTTGGTGGCTGAAAATGCCAGGAAAGAGGAGAAAAATCTAGAACTCGGATGAACGGAGGCCTTTCCACAGCAGGGAGGACAGAGCCTCTTCTCAAGGAACACTCCCCATTCCTCGTGGCTAGAAAGACAGCTCCTTCTTTAAAAATGTTTTCCGGTTGGAAAGGGAAGCGCGTCCACTTGATTTCTTTTAACAAAATACAGAAGGCACAGAGCGATGGAGGAAGAAGGGAGGGCACACGCCCACTCTAGACCCCCAGCCCCGTCTTCTCCCTGCAGAAACATTCCAGGTACTCGGCTCCCTGTGGGAGCAAATGAACGTCCAGGCGCGCGTGTGCACGCGTGTGCGTGCGTGTGCCTGTGTCCCCTCCCCTTTTGACACAGACAGAGCATCACACGCGCTGTTTAGTCGAGGCTCTGTCTTTCTCAGCCGGCACATCCCGGGGCCGAGAGGGCTTATTCCACGGCCAGACGCTCAGGGGGCCGTGCACTGCCCGCTCCCCGCAGGAGGCCCCCTCGCTTGAGGCAGCTCAGAGATGAAACCCACTCCCACGGGAGGTGGATTCAAAGATCGCCGTTCGCCCTGAGGGCAGTTTCAAGAGAGGAGCTCCCAAAGGTTGTGAGTGATGGCAGAACATCACTAGAACATTTGTTAGAAATCAGGGTTTTTATTTCAAAATATCACGGGGGTATAAATGTTTTTGGTTACATGTGTCAACTTTGTTACGCTTGAGTCAGGGTTTTAAGTGTGCCCATCACGCAGGTAATGTTCATTGCACAGTTGGTAGGTTTGCACCCATCCCCTCCCTGCCCTGACTGACTTCCACTGAGTTTCCTTCCCTCTGTGCACATGTGTGCTCACTGGTTAGTTCTGTACTTGCTACTTTAGTAGCAAGTACACGTGGCGTTTGTTTTTCCATTCTTTAGATACTTCACTTAGGATACTGGTCTCCAGTTTCATCCAAATTGTTGCGAAAGGCCTTAATTCATCCTTCTTCATGGCTGAGTAGTACTTCGCAGTATACACGTACCACATTTGGTTAACCCACTCAGGAATTGATGGGCACTTGGGTTGATTCCACAATTTTGCGATTGAATTGTGCTGCAATAAACATTCGAGTGCAGGTGTCTTTTTGATAAAATGGCTTTTTTTCCTTTGGGTAGACACCCAGTAGTGAGACTGCTGAATCAAATGGCAGGTCTACGTTTCATTCTTTGAGGAACCTCCATACTGTTTTCCGTAGAGGTTGTACTAATTTGCAGTCCCACCAACGGTGTACAAGCATTCCTTTCTCTCTGCATCCATGCCAGAATCTGTTGTTTTTGGATTTGTTAATAAAAGCCATTCTAACTGGGGTAAGGTGATATCTCATTGTGGTTTTAATTGCATTTCCCTGATCATTAGTGATGAGCAGTTTTTCATATGTGTATTGGCCATTTGTCTATCTCCTTTTGAAAAGCTTCTGTTGATATCTTTTGCCCAGTTTTTAATTGAGTTGTTTGTTTTTTCCTTGCTGATTCTCTTGAGTTCTTTGTAAATTCTGGTTATTAGTCATTTATTGGATGTGTAGCTTGTAAATATTTTCTCCCACTCTGTAGGTTGTCTATTTGCTCTGTTGATCATTTTTGTAGCTGTGCAGAAACTTTTAAACTTAATCAAGTCCCATTTATTTATTTCTGTTGTTGCCTTGATTGCCATTGGGGTCTTCTTCTTAAGTTCTTTGCTTAGGCCGATATCTAGAAGAGTTTTTTCAGCATTTTCTTCTAGAGTTCTTATGGTTTCATGCCTTACATTTAAATCTTTCATCCATCTTGAATTAATTCTTTTGAGTGGTGAGAGATATGGATCCTGTTTCAATCATCTGCCTGTGGCTATCCAATTTTCCCAGTACCATTTATTGACCAGGCCTTCTTTTCCCCAGTGTATATTGTTCTTTGCTTTGTCAAAGATCAATTGGCTATTTGTGGATGGTTTTATATCTGGGTTCTCTGTTCTGCTACATTGGTCTAGGTCTCTATTTTTGTGCCAGTACTATGATGTTTTGGTTATTATAGCCTTGTATTTGTGCCAACACCATGATGTTTTGGTTATTATAGCCTTGTAGTATAGTTTGAAGTCTGGTAATGTGATGCCTCCAGATTTGTTCTTTTTGCTTAAGATTGCTTTGGCTATTTGGGCTCTTTCTGGCTCCAAAGTGTAGAATTATTTTTTCTACATCTGTGAAATATGACATTGGTATTTTGATGGGGATTGCATTGAATCTGTAAATCATTGTGGGTAGTACTGGAAATGTTTTGGGGTAAAATTTACCTTATTCTATGCCAAAACACAAGTCTTGAGTGTGACAGGACAAGTGTTCTTAGCACCCACTCCCCAGATGAGGACCTTGGGGTGGAAGGGCTTGCCAGTGATGGGGCCACACACCCTCAGCCGGGGACGCCCCTCTCCATCCACACCCCCACAGCAACACAGACCTTAGCGGTGGATGGAACCTGGGAGACCCCAGAGTAAATCCCTCACTTTTCAGACGAGGAGACTGAGGCACCGAGAGGATACCACAGGCAGAGCCGATCGAAGCCTGGCACAGTGGGCTCCTGACCATAGACTCCAAGGCCTCTAGAATGCTCTGTGACCAGCTGCAGCAACTGGCACCTTGGCCGAGGAGGCCTGGCTGAGTGGGAGGCTCTTGAGGGCAGGGCAGGGTCCCCTTCCTCAGGTCACAGAGCCTTGGAACTGATGTCCCATCCCCAGGAAATTTCCTCATCCCAGATGATGATCTGACCACTTCCTCAGCCCTGCTGGGCACCCTCTGCATGTCTTCTGGTGCCTGGCCCCCCTAGGACTGCACCTGCCCTCCTGGAAGCCTTGGGTCGAGCTGTGGCAGCATCGCCTCTGCTGCCTGGGAGACTCGGTCACTGCTGTGTGATTGGGCACCCGGTCTCTGCCACGCAGGGTGTCCTGCCACCCTGGCCTTTCACTCGGAGACCTGGCCTGCCTGTCCTCAGAGCATTCCATCTCCTAGTCTGCTTCTGAAGGAGTGGCTGATGCCATGTCAGGTAGGGCCTGAGCCTTCACCAGGAGTGGACGCCGGTGGGCTCGCAGAGAGCCCAGACACCACAGGGAGATGGCGGGCCAGGCCACCCTCACGCTGGGCAGCATGAAGGTGCTGCCTGGTCTGCACCTGCACATTTGTACAACGACTGAGCCTCCACGTTTCCCCCAGCAACGCGGTGACGTTGAGGGCCCTGGGCCTGTCTGCTCAAACCCCCAGATTCTAGTCTAGCTCCATTTATCTACTGACCATGGACGGGCACAGCTTTATCTTCCTGCCTTCCAGCAGCTTCTGTACAATCGGGTGATGATAACTGTCGCGCTTGTGCGTCTGACGGAGCCGAGTGATTGACAGGAAAACCCTTCAAAGCTTTGGCGTGGTACATAAAGGGGAAACATTACTCTTGTCTTCTCTCTGATGGGCCATGGTTGTTTCACATTTTAAACACTTTTGAACTGACACAATTTAAGAAGCACAGAGTGATTTTTGTTCTCTCCTGATAGGTGAAGGGAGGAGAGACATTATCCTTCATGTGTCCCAGACATGGGCACCCTGGTCACCTGTGGCTTGAAGCATGTGCCCGTGCAGCCCTTTCTGTCCACTGCTTTCTCTTCCCATCTTCCCAGATCTGGGCGCCACCGGGCAGCTCGATCCTTAGTACCCAAAGTGTGGTCCACAGACCAGCAGCGGGGCTTCCCCGGGAGCTTGCCAGTCACTCGGAGTCCCAGCCCGGCCAGACCTACCAAATCCCCAGTGATCTGTGTGCACACACACTCTGGGGCAGTGCTGGGTTAGGGGGAGGACGATGACGAGTGGGTAGCTACCTGAGTCAACTTTTTTATTACCTGCTTTTCTGCTTTATGTAGAAAGAGCATGATGCAGAAACTGGAGAAGGACCATTCGGTACCAAGCGATTCTCATTCGCAGCCTTGTCCTTAAGAACACAACGTTGGGATGAGCTGGAAAAGATGCCTCAGTTCTCAGACTCAAACAATACAAAGACAGCACCTTTGGGAGAGCCAGACGCTCCCATATCACGATGGGACACCCGATCACTGATCAGAAAACACAGTTCAAGAGTGGAGACGTATCCCTGAGAACTGAGAGGAGCAGAGAAGGAGGACAAGTGGTATCTCAGCAGTTCCTGGACCTGTCTTAAGAGTACGATCTTTTATCACGTTACAGAGCTGAACCCTTTTCCAAAATTATTTAGATCATTCTCGGCGTCATTATTTTCTCCCCTGCATTTCTGGGCTTCTCCAGAACACACCACGGGCAGGTGGTTGTGTCTGGGCTCCGCACTGCCAGGGCTGCGCCAGAGGCGCCTCAGGACCGAGCAGCCCCGGTGACTGCGCGTCCCTCCGCGGGGGCCGCCACGGCAGCGCACCCTCGGGGAAGAAATGCTGGGAAGAGAAAGGGGTAGGGTTTTCTCCAACGCACCAAATTCAGGCCTTTCTAGAGCCAAATCCAAGCCAGTTAGAAATGGTTTTTAACACTTAACATACTGCATCTTCTGGCTCAGAAGTTTCCTTATCTCCAAAATGCCCAATTCCGAGCAGGTTGTGACCAGACGTGTTATTGCTTCGGGTGGAAAAGGGCTGGGTCATCCGAAACTCTTGACGTGTTTGAGGAGACCACCAAGCCTCAGGGGCTGGGCGAGGGTCACCTATGACTTCTCCGGTTGTCTGACGGAGTCTGGCAGTTCTGTGTTGGCCTCGAAAGAATGGGTATAAAATGTAAAGAACTGATTGAGACCAAACTCAACCTGTATTAGTGGCAAAGAAAAAGAGACTACTAAAATTAATAAATCAGTGTTGTTCTTGCTAAATAAAATCTTTTTGTTTTGTTTCATTTACCTCAATTAGGGCCATGAGTGTCCACGGGTTGCCATAAAACAGTATGTTCACAAGCTCAGCGTTCAATAAAATGCTATTTTTACTCAAGTGATGGACTGCAAGCATGAGGAGGAGGAAATCTACTCACAATCTCAGAGCCTCACAAACACACCTTCCCAGCCGTCACTCACACGTGACTCCAACTCCATACCCCCCATGCCGCTCGTTAGCACCAAGTTACAGATTTTCCCTGCGATCACCTGGCTCCACACGCACATTTAATGGCAACAGGGTGCTCGGTAAGAATTCACGGCTTGTCTCATAGTTCTTCAACTTTGGGGCGTTTGGGGCATTGACAACATCTTTAAGGTGATCTGAGCTTTTTGTATATGTGGCAGTTTTTTCCCCTGTTAGATTATTTTCTCGGAACATATTCCTAAATGCGGGTCACTCGGCCATCCGTGGTATACGTTCCCGTGTGTCTCTGGCGTAGCACGGAACCGCACCCAGCTAACAGAGACAGCTGTAGCATGAACTATAAACCAAATCACAGCACGAATTTCTTTATCGGTTTCTGCCACCCTGACGAGGAGCAGCTACAGGAAAGGCAGCTCACACGCCAGGATTCCTCAGAAAGCTTCGGCCACTGCTTACCTCCTCACTCGGCGGTGGGGGCGGCGGTGGCAGCACAGACAGTGTGGACGGCGGTGGCCTGGGGGAGCAGGCACGGTCCAAAGGCGTTTCTTAGCATCTTTGGGTAGTGGCCACCAGCCGTCCCTTTGAAGTCCTTCACATCATTTGCTACTTTGGCCCTTGCTAATTTTTAAAAAACTAGATAGATGTGAGATAGTTCTGTTCCATTTGAATAATTTTTTTCCACTATTAAAAATTACTAATCCCAAGAGATAACATTAAATGTCTTCTTTCCTGATACCGGCCTGGGTAAATGTCACCTTTCTGGTGGTGAATACCCGGGCCTCGGAAGAGGGTTGTGTGTCTAAGGCTGGGGTAAGAACGTTCCCCCCACAAAACTCCTGAAGCGAAGAAATCTTAGTCTAACGTTCTTTCAGGTCCGAGAGTCCTTGAGCCGTCCAGGAAAGGTGCCAGCCGGCGCCGTGGTTGTGGAGGTCAAGTGTGCCCCGCAAACTCCACCCAGGAGTCCTGAGCCGGGGCCGAGGGCAGCAAGAGCAAGTGGTGTCTGCTAGTGGGCACGACCAGGTGTCTTCACAGGCAGGGGCCAAGGAGTGACAGAGGAAGAGACACGTCGGAATAGAGAGTCTATCTAGTACAAGTCACCAACCTGAATGCCGAAACTCCCACACGTAGCCAGTTTCCTGAGCACCTGCTATGCGCTAGGCATCGTGCTGGACCTGAGGATACAGCAGCGAACAAAACGAGCGGGTCCCTGTCCTCGCAGGACTCGTGGTCCAGGCTGAACCCACACAGGGAGCGTGTGGCCTTGGGAGCAGCCTCGCTCTAGCGCAGGGTCCCTGGGCGCCCCCTGTTTACTAAGATGGGTGAACTAAGACTGGTTTTTACTTTTATAAAGGGTGGAAAAAGGTCAAAAGAATAACGTTTCATGACTCGTGAACATAATGTGAAGTTCAAATTTCAGCCTCCGTAAATAGAGTTTTGTGGGACGCAGCCGTGCCCCCCATTTGCATGCTGTCCGCGGCTGAGTGCAGCGGCGGGGACGGGGCCCTGGAGCCAGAGAAGCCACCGGACCCCTGCTCCAGGTGCCCCCCTGTCTGCTTTGCAGTGTGCGCCAAGCATGGCCCTGCCCCGTGCATGACGTCGCCCTGCCTGGCAGGTGCCCACCTGTGTGGGCAGGTGATGGCTCCTTGGACACAGACCCCCCCACAACTCCTGCCCCCGCCGCAGTCGCCTTCCTGTCTCTGGACGCCAGCAGCGCTTTTCTCCTAGAGGACGTACATAGGCACACACGCGTGCACACACACAGTGAGACAGCCCAGCCCCAAATGGGGAGCAGAGCTGCTTCACCCAGGGCTGCGTTTTTGCCTGCTGGCTTCGACCGAGCCTTCTAGGCCGCATGCCAGGAACGGGTCTTTGCACACATTACAGCTGGCAAGGTGGGTGTGACTAGCTCATGTCATTGGGCCGGAGAAGCGCCCCAGGCAGGGGAGGCCGGGCTGGGACGGATACCCCAGGCTGTGCCCCTGCCTACGCCACCACATAGCCAGCTCCCTGGTGGACACGCAGTAAGAGGCTGTCGCCTTGAATTCCTCTTGGCCTCTGTCTTTGGGCCTGTTGTGGGTGGTGATAGCAACGCCCTGCCCTGTCTCCACTCCTGCTCTGGTCCACACCCCGAGGCTGGCGGCCCTGTCACAGAGGAGAGAACGCACCCTCCAAGAGGGTGGGTCTGTGGCCCAGGGTCACAAAACTATGTGCCGCAGCTGGAAGATGAGCCAGGCCTATTTGACGCCAGGTACCTTCTCTGCGTGCGGGGGGCCTGCAGGAGGGAGCACCTTCTTAGCTCCATGACAGTGCCAGGGGCCTCCACGGCCCTCTCAAGAGCTCCCTGCCCCTGTCCACGTGACCGCGCATGCTCCCCAGGCTGCTCCTACGACACACCAGTCGCCTCTAGCACCAGGCAGGTGCCCCACGGTCATGGGTTCTAGAACAATCAGCATCATAGAACGCAGTCTCCCTTCTCGGGCATCTCTCCCCAAGAAAACACCACTGCTTCACCCTCCTGCCCAACGCCCTGTGGAAAGAACCGCTTGAAAACAGCCGGACCCCGAGCTGCGTCCGCTGAACCCAACCTCCCTCCGGAGCCGCACTGCGCCCGCGTGACTTAGGGCGCCTTCGTCCTGGGGGGGACAGTGCGATCCTCTAAACACATCCCATTATCCTCCGTTCTTTACCCGATTTGTGGCTTCAAACAATTCTTATTCGGTGGAATAAGGAGCAATTAACAGAGCTAGGGATTTATTAAGGATAAGTCATGCCAGACAGTTCTGACAGCTTGTTTCGAGAGTGACAGAATTACAAAATCCGGGTTAGCTGCATTATGTGTTTAGACTTTTGTGCAGCCTCTAATACCAGGCCTGCGAAATTGTTCTTGCCAAGTGGTCTGAACCAGGCTGGATGAGCACAGTCGCACGCACTGGCACCTGACTCGACGATCAGAGACAAAGGACAAACGGCGTCACCCGCACCCAGACGGGGTCGGCGTGGCGGGAAGGGAGGGGAGTTTCGTGAAGAGGCATAGAGGTCAACGTTAGGTTTGTTTCCCATAACATGTTCACTGTTGCTCTGGAGAGAGGGCATGCGGCTGGCCACAAGGGCCACGTGGGAGGGTGGGGCTGCCAGCCCCCTGGCAGCTTCCAAACACGAAGAGGCCACACAAGGGCCAGGAGAAGGACAGGGCTGGGTGCGTCCCTTCGGCCCCCATTGCCCAGAAACACCCCACAGGAAGGCACGGTGGTGGGGAACCTCAAGGAATCAGAGAGAGGGGAGTGTCCCCGGGCTTCCAGCAGTAAAGCCTGTGGTGGGGCGAACTGTGTCCCCAAAGAGACAGGCCCTAACCCCAGTACCTGGGAATGTGACCTCACTCGGAAAAAGGGTCTTGCAGATACAAAGAGTTAAGATGGGGTCGTATTCGATTAGGATGGGTTCTAATCCAGTGTGGCTGGTGTCCTTGGAAGGAGAAGGGAAGAGACACAGGGACACGCAGAGGGAAGGCGGTCGGTGACCGCAGAGGCAGGGACAGGGGTGGGACATCTCCAATCCGGGAAACACCAAGGACAGCGGAAAGCATCATGGAATAGAGTCGCCCTCTGAGTGCCCCCAGAAAGACCCAACCCTGCCAATGCCTTAGTTTTGGATTTCTGGCTCCCAAACTGTCAGAGAATAAGCTCTGTTTAAGCACCGGGCGTGTGGTTCCTTGGTATTGCAGCCCTAAGTGCCGACACGAGCCTGATTTCAGACATGCAGAATTAATGAATGGAGTCCAACGGCCCCGCCTTCCACCTCGAGGCTAGAGGTGGAGTGGTAAACTGAGGCACTCCGAAGGCCGACGTGCAGGGAGTAGATTCACTTTCCCTCCAAGATGCAAGTGACAAAAGAGGGGGTTCCTACCCTCCAAGGGGCCCGGGAGACATTCAGGTCACTTAGGTCGCAGCTGGCACAGCCGTTGGCGGAGAGCGGCACTCAGCCGCGTCTTCCGTTTGTGTTTATAAAACGAAACGCACGCGTCACCAGCGCTTGGCTAATGAACCCTGATCCGGTGCTGAGCTACTACAGTCTTGAATTCTCTCCAATCACGTCCCACCCTCTGACAATTTCTTTTTAATGTGTTCAGGAGTATTGATGCATCTGTTTTATTTCTTCTCCCCGGGACAGGAGAGCATTTAATCTTTCTGTATGCCCAAACTCCAAAAGCAATTTCCCCCCTTTAAACAGAATGTTTGGTTTATCGGAACACTGTTCCTCTGCTCACATTATACGAGCTGTTACTGATTTTCAAGTTCGTCCTCACTGGTAATGGCAAGACCGCAGCCTGTGTGGGGGGAGCACAGAGTGGACAGTGGTGGCCCGTCTGTCGCAGGGCCACCCTCCGCACTTGTCCTGCGAGCTACACGCTGCATAACGGGGCCGTGGACCGTGCGTCTCGCCTGTAAAACGCCAGCTCTGATCTCGCGGACCCCTCTCATAGCGTGCTGGATTTGATCGGTTCACACCAGATATCACAGACACAGCGTCGCCAAACCAAATGCCCGGGAGGGTAACAGATGACTGACTCCTCTTTTGTTCTTGACACTCTATCACTTTCCTAGGGTCTTCACAAAATATCAGAAATCGTCCCCAAACGCCTCACAGAATCAACAGAGAAGAAACGACACAGCTATAATCGACCACTGGTTCCTTCATTCTGCACAAGTTGAGAACATACTGAGCCAAACATTGCGCTACGTGGTGCAGGGAGGTGGGCACAAGACACAAACGCGATCGAGGGTAGAGCCGTCCCACAGCACGCGGTCAGCCAGGTGGAACGTAGACGCCCGCAAATGTTCTGAAAAACACTTGTGATGTTCAGAAGGTTTGAGGGAATGTCTGACATCTGCTTCTCATAAACGCATCTTCTTAAAAACGTGACAAAGGGTCATTGCCATTCAGCACGGGGGTAGTAAGATTTATTTAAGGAAGGCACTAGCACATGTGACCTCACGCTCATCCAAAAAGTATATTCCACGTAGATCCATTGTTTAAACATAAAATAGGAGCACAAACTGTTGGACGAAAATCAGAAACTAGCTGTGTAACAGCGGGCAGGGGCCTCCCAAAGCCAGGAGGAGCGTCCGTGGCAGAAGGAACAGCCACAGCTCAGCCCAGGAAAACGCACGCATCAGGCGGGTCCGAGTCACTGGGCCCACGAAGTGACATTTGCAATAACAGAAGCATAAAAAGCAAACAATCCAATAGAATAACGGGGAAGCCCAAAAACAAGCAGCTTGGAGCAGGAAATCTAAATAAACAACACGCAGGTGAAAACACGCTTAACTTGGCTGGTAGTCGATGAGAGGGAAAATAAGGCAACAGTGAAACGCCATTTTTTGCTTCTTAGACGACCGGAAATTAAAAGACCGGTACTACCCACTGCTGCGAAACTGCAGGGGAGCAGGTCTCTCATCCATCACCGGTGGGGACACAGAGGGTGCAATCTGGGGAAAGCAGCCCAGCGCGTGGGTTCAGTTGGGGGTGGGGCACGGACACACCCTCTGCCCCACGCCCTGCAGGAATCCGTCCTGTAGAAATCCGACTGCAAACTCGTAAGGACGTGTGATCAAGGAGGCTTGTTGTGACGTTGCTGTCTGGTAGCAAAGCCCTGGAGACCACACGCGTGTTCACCTAGAGGAGCGGGCACATACGTGCAGCTGTTTGTAAAAATGCGTTAGATCCCCGTCTACGGACCTGCAGACATCCAGGATATATTATTATTACTTTTTTTTGAGACAGGGTCTCGCTCTGTTGCTCAGCCTAGAGTGCCGTGGCGTCAGCCTAGCTCACAACAACCTCAAACTCCTGGGCTCAAGCGATCCTCCTGCCTCAGCCTCTGAAGTAGCTGGGACTACAGGCATGCGCCACCATGCCTGGCTAATTTTTCCTATATATTTTTAGCTGTCCAGCTAATTTCTTTCTATTTTTTCAGTAGAGACGGGGTACTACTCTTGCTCAAACTGCTTTTGACATTAAGCAATCCTCCCACCTCGGCCTCCCAGAGTGCTAGGATTACAGGCGTGAGCCACCACGCCTGGTGGTGAGCCACCACGCCTGGCCTGGTTTTTAGTTTTTTTTTAAGACGAGGTCTCTCTCTGTTGCCCAGGCTGGAGCACAGCAGAGCGATCATAGCTCATGGCAGCCTCCAACTCCTGGGCTCAAGGGATCCTCCAGCCTCAGCCTCCCGAGTGTCTTCCTCTTCTATAAGGACACCAGACCTGTTGGATCCGGGCCCCACCCTCGTGACCTCATTTAACCTTAATCACCTCCTCAAAGGCCATCTGCAATAGGTCACACGGGGAGTTAGGGCCTTACCGTGTGAATTCGGGGACACAATCCAGCACAGTGCATGAGGAAAACATTGAAACTCACGGGACGTGTCCACGTCCTCCAGAGGAATCTATACAGTGTGACGTCACCACTGTTTCAAAATGGCAAGGAAAACACCAGACGTGCAGCTCTTTGCCTGTGCATCAGTGAGCTTGGCGCCAGCCAGGAAGGGTGTGCCCCTCCCATGGCCTATCCAGGTGGGTGGCAGTGGGGCGGGGTGGGGAAGGGCCGAGGGCATCTTCATACGTCTCTGGTTACAATCGTCATGGATTACTTTGTCACTTAAAATTTTTAATGAAGAAACATCTGAAAACCCAAAGTAGAGTCATTAGACACGTGGGTATTCACCAGCCCAGCGTGCTTACGAGCTGGAGAGCCCTCAAAGCCAACCCAGGGCTCCCGGTCCCCTCTGGGCCCCGCCTGGGGACTTCCCAGGAGCCCACAGAGACTCGGCCTCCCGGAGGTGTCATCCAGGAGGAGCTCCGGCTCTTCGCTGGAGCACTGGGACAGCCCGAGAGCCGGTCTTATTAGTGGAACCCAGGAGCCCTCTGAAATATGGGGGCGACCCCTGACTCCACCTCTCCATGCAGGAGGGACAGCAGAACTCTCCAGAACACCCAGACGTGACAGTTCAGACCTGGCTGGGGAGGGCTCCTTCCCTCTGATGTCTTCAGAAAGTTCAGGAAAAGGGGCATGAGAAGGGCCCAGAGAGCCTAATTATTTTTTCACTTGACTTAAATAGTGGGCAGGAGAATAAGACTCTTTTTAATATAAAATCTGAAATCTCTCCACTGGAGCCTCGTCCACACCGGCTCTTCCTTTAATCAGTTAAGTTCATCTTACTGGCCATGGAGGACGGCTGCGGTGCCAGGTCCCGGAGCCCAGTCCCCTCGCTCCTGGGCAGCTGGGTTCACGCTGCTCCGTCGGTCACACGTCACTCTCCCTTCCCGTCCCACGGTGAGCCACGCCTCTCGGGAATCGGCAGAGGAAATGGGCGGCCCTGCCTGGGCCTTCCACACCGTCTGTCCGGGTTGGACCCTTTATGCCATGTTTTGGCATCCTTGGCTTAGACACGGAGCCCTGAGCCAGCCTGCCTGTCCCTGGCCACAACCTGCCCGGTCCCAGCAGGTGCACTCCCCTGGTGGTCGATGCCACGAGAGAGGGACCTGCAACTCTTTCCTCTCTGTGGTAACGGGCTTCTCATTCCAGACAGACTTTTTTAGAAAGGGAAAATTGGGCTCATACTATGCCAAATTCTTGACAAGTAATCTTCTCTGCCCTCTATGCTGTATGTTTATTTATTTATTTATTTTCGAGACAGAGTCTTGCTCTCTTGCCTGGGCCAGAGTGCCGTGGCGTCAGCCTAGCTCACAGCAACCTCAAACTCCTGGGCTCAAGCGATCCTTCTGCCTCAGCCTCCCGAGTAGCTGGGACTACAGGCATGTGCCACCATGCCCGGCTAATTTTTTTTATATATTTTTAGTTGGCCAATTAATTTCTTTTTCTATTTTTAGTAGAGACGGGGTCTCGCTCTTGCTCAGGCCGGTTTCGAACTCCTGACCTTGAGCGATCCGCCCGCCTCGGCCTCCCAGAGTGCTAGGATTACAGGCGTGAGCCACCACGCCCGGCTTGTATGTTTATTTTTTAAAAAAATAAAAAGTCAAGGAATAGAGGCCAAACAACATGCAAGGAATAGGACTGGTCGCGACATTCGGATGAGGGAGGTCTGGGGAAGCAGGTCAGAGGGCAGGCGGGGTTTGGACAGCGCACAGGTTAATGTGCAGCTTAGAGAGTGTCCTTCTCGTCCTCTCTCTGCAGTGCAGGGCGTCGGCACTTTGTCAGACAGGGCTGAGCCGAACGAGGGCTGGTTCCCTATGTGTCCCTCTGCTCGGTGGCCCTAAGGGAGTGAGCGCGGCCTCCATTAAGCTTCTCACAATCAAACGGGGCAGGCAGCAAACAGGAACTCCCAGCCAGGGTGTCAGGCCCAGCGCCCGCAGCCCCTGGGGTCTCCGAGCAGTGCCCCAGGCGTGGGGGAAGGGCTGTTTGCTCCAGCAGCTCCCTAGAGGGACAGAAACCTTGAGCCTCCACCACTGTCAGCCTAGAACGTCTGGGGGCAATAGAACCTCAGCGAGAACGAGCCACGTCCTCCCTGTGAAGGTCACATGCAACGCTGAGGTGCCAGCACCAGGCCACCCTGGATTCCAGACTGGCAGCCTAGGCAAACAAAACAGAATACGCATAAACATCTGTTCAAAATAACAAATAGGATTTGGCTTAGATTAATGTCTAGGAGGATCCCCCGTAAGTAAAAATGGTACTAAATTGCAAAGAGGAAAAAAATTGGTTCTGAAAATTCAGCACCCTTTTTCTAACGGCTGATTTACGACAAAGAAAGCTTCATCGATCCTGCCTGCAGAGGACAGCTGTGTCTCCGTGTGTCCTTGCGGGCTTTGTGTCTTCCTCTAGGTCATTGTCCTTCTCAATGATTCTTTGACGGGGTTCTCCATCTCATTAGACCTGGGACCCCAGTTATCCATGGCTTTATTTATGGTATCTACCACCCCCTCCAAAAAACTGCTGCTAGAAATTGCTTTTCAATCACACCCAACTGGAAAGAATTGGAATTTAAGAATCCCACAATAACGCTACAAAATCACCCCACATCATACTCACGGGAGCGCTGTCACGTCAGTGGGGTTCAGTCTGGCAATGGACAGTGATTGCCCTTCTGGCTGAGGGGGTGGTGGTTTAGCATCCCTGGGAAACATCGCAAACAAAGTTCATCTCATGAATCAGGAAAATTCGTGCCTTCAAATGCCACCTGCCTCAGTCTGTGGTCAGAAACAAAATATGCTAATTTCTCCTTTATCAAGCTCATTAACAACCAAAAAAATCCCCAATTGACACCCATCCAAGGTCCTTACTTGCAGATACAAAATCTGGACATCTCTAGAGAGTCTTCCATTGCAGATAGAGTGACTAAGGACAGAGCCACAGTGCGACGACGTCTCGGGGAACCGCAGAGATGGTTTCCAAACAGCTTCGCCTCCCTGCAGCATCCTCATCCCCCTGGTACCTGGGACAGAGGCCGACGGGGCTTCTCTCTCCCGGCCTCCCGGTCTCTTCCGCACCAGGAGCAGGCGAGGAGGGAAAGAGCCTTCCGTTTCCAGCTGGCAAACAAATGGACGGCTCTGACATTCCCTCTTGGAACGTGCCGTCGGCCAGGGAAGCGAGGAAGTTTGCGCCACGTTCACGACGATTCTCCAAACAAAGGTGGTGTCTGTTCACTTTCTGTTCAGGTGTGTGCCCAGGTGAGGGAAGGAGAGAGGCCTGCACCTCAGCTAACCAGCGGTGGACAGGGTCCCCTGGGGGTGAGAGTGGGAGTCAGCGTGGGGTCCGCGCAGGAGTCCTGCCCTGTCCTCCGGGTCCGGGGCGAAACCCCAAGAGGTGAAAGTTGAAATCAAGTTTGAAATCCACTTGCCCAGAATGCCATGGTTATGAAAATCTGAGCACCTTCACCCGGAGAAGCGATATCTACGGGATTGAGGCAAATTTCTTATTTAGAGGAGAAGAACATGCGGTTTGCAGTTACCGGCTCCTGGTGGCCAAGTCCGTCCTCACGCCTCAGTCTCATGGGGCAAACCCGGCGCTTTGCTCTCTGCATTGTCGCAGCCTCCACCAAGGGGATTAAAATAATCTCTTTTTCCCTTTTAATTTTGTGTCACCCCTTCCTCCCACATCCCCTGGGGACAGCATGAATTTTTAATCCCCCTGCTTTCAGGAGGGGGAGGGGTCGTTAACCCCTTGTCCAGGCGCAGCCAGAGGGCAAGAAGCCGGCGAAAGGTCCCCCTGCTGGACCCGCCGGGAAGAGCACTGCGCCGGCAGGCAGGTCCGGGTCCCCAAAACTGTTTGGCAGCAGAAACGTGCCTTTTCCCCAGCCCCCGGGGCACAGACTTGGTGGCCCTGTCTCACGCTCTCTCTGTGACTTTGACAGGTGACCGTGAGCTCGTGTGTTTGTGGTGTGCACGCACAGACACGCATGCCCACAGGCACGCATGCATGCACAGACACACACACGTGTGCACATGCAGGTGCACACACACACACACTCGATGCAAACGCTCGCTCCATTCCCCGAGTTTGCGCTTCCGCCCTGGCCGTGCTGGTGCCAGGAAGATGGAGTCACTGCGGCTCACTGTCCCAGCCTGCTCCCCTGGCAGCGTGGGGGTGGCGGTAGGTCCCAGGCAAGTCACAAAGGTCACCCCCTCTGGGGCAGCCGCAAGGGGCTGGCGTGGAGACTGGGATGTGACGGGACTCCAGCCTCAGGTAAAGATGGCCACAGGTGGGCCATGACTCCATGCAGGGCCCGGAGCCCCGCCGGGCATTGAGGGGACAAGAGCTGGGCGGCTCCCAAGTAATGAAGAGCCAGCCAGGGAGCCAGAGCTCGGCCTCCGCCAAGTGTCCTGCAGGCACCGGAAACAGGAGGGTCCCGCCTGCATCCTCATGGGGAGGTCGGTGGGCACAGGACCCTGGCCTGGGGAAGGGCAGGCGGAGGCGGCCCGGGTGACACCGGCTGATGCGAGACTGGGGCTGTGCTTAGGCAGCACCTCGCCAAGGGCACTGGGCAGGCTCCCCCCGGGGCCTCAGAAAGAAACACGCGCAAAGCTACGCACAACCCACTGCCCTAACGCCAGGCTCGACACTGACCGCCCTGCCTTCCGCTGTGCCCAGGCAGCCCCAGCCTGTGCCCGACCCGTCATCAAGCTGACGCGGCGCGAGCCGTGCCGGGATCCTGCCTCAGGAAGGTGAGTTCCGCCGACACCTGCGACGGCTCAGGTGAGGCCCTGCCCTCTGCTCCTCCCCACCAGCCAGCGTGTGAGCCCCTTGGGAGGGGAGCGGGGGAGCACTTTGGCCACAGAGGGACGATTATCCGAAGACGGCAGAAGCCGAGAGCCCGTAGGGCCACACACCCAGGCACGGCGGCAACCGAAAATGAGAGTGGTGCAGAACAGACTTCAGGAACGGACAGAGCCCACCAGGGTAAGATGGGAAGCTTTCCTGAGGGTCCCAAAGGAAGACTGGAATAAACAGAGCAGTGCCACGACACGGCTCCAACCTGTACCTGCCCACCGTCCCTTCTCCCTTCCTTCCTCACAGACACCCTGATTTGGCTCCAGAAGGCCGGGGAGTATGGGGTGGTCTGCAGCACCACCAGAAAACAAAGCCAGGGTTCTCTGGGAGCACGGTCTTGCCAGTGGGATGCACTCACCTGCCACCCGCAGGGCAGGGTGGGGGCAGCCCGACCTCCCCCTGCTCCTGCTGCCGCCTCTGGTAGCACCGTGTGCAGCCACTGGGTTTTCTGGAGCAGTTTCCAGCACCCCAGCATGGGATCGGGTATGAGAGGGTATCCGTGGTAAGAAGAGACAGGGAGCAGGTCCTCCCTTCTTTTCACTTTTGTTGGGGCACAACCAGGAGGCACGCCCTGGCGCTGAGTCAACTGCTGCGGCAGCACTTCTGACTCTGAGTCACAGTAAGGCAGAGTCTCCCCGGCTTAGATCGTGCCTCCTGAGGCCACAGAGAATGTTCCCTGGTGGCCCAGGTGTGTGTGGGGAAGCATCTAAACCCCTGCATTCAATTCCTTATGTTTGAAGGAGCCGGAGTGACTGGGATTTGCAGCTGGAGGCTGGCTGGCGTATTGTCTGGCACAGAGGTGGCTGCAGGCGGTCGGCCCTCAAGGCTGAGAGCCTCGGCTAGGGGTTCCCACCTGGCTGTTTCCAGGGCAGTGGGGACACGGTCACCATTTGGTGTGCGGTGGCAAGGTGGGGGCTTGCGTCATGCCTGTGCAAGGCCAGGCTCCGGACGGTGGGAGCCCGCTGCAGTGGGCAGGTCTGGGGCTGGGAGGTCAGCAAGCCTACAGGCTGCTCTGCGCTCGAGGCCCATAGTAACAGTTTGAGGGGACTCCTCGGTCACCAAATGCTGGGGTGCCTTTCTTTGTCCCATGCCACTAGGCGTCTCCTCAAAGACCAGCGTGGCAGATGCTGCCATGCGTACAGCTGTGCATACAGCAATGCTATGCTCCATTTCTTTCTCCTCCCGGGCACAGGGCTCGACCGTTTCCAGCCAACGTGACGGCCCCAGCCGGGAATGTGGGCAGCAGTAGGTGTCTCCCTGGTAAGTTGTCGGGAGCCATGAGGCTCGGCCATATTTGCCTAAGCCTTACCCTCCCCCTCATAGTTGAAGTTAAGTTTCTGTCTCCCAGGAATAAGTTTCGCTTTGCAGCCAATGACATGGCTTTGCATTTGCTATCCCCTGATTGGATGCTTTTGGATGCCTCGTTTACGTACTGGACCTAATTGAGAACTGCAAGCTGTAACTCCTCAAATGCTTCCTGATTGGTCAGTCCTTTTTTCACCTAATTTGCATTATGACTGGGCGTTCCCCTCTCACTTGTCTATAAAAGCTGTAACCTCATGCTCAATAAACGAGACTTGATCAGAATGCTGTCTTGTCTCCATCTCTTGCGTCTCTTGTCCCATCTAGCTCCCAGTCCCTCCTCCAGGTTCTGCGAATAACGTACCCGCCGGTGGGGACAGTCTTTTAACTTTGCTTGTGTCATTTTTCATAGTGGAGAAATCATTTATTTTTATAGTCGTATTTATTAGTCTTTTCCTTTGTGTTGTTTGCCTTCTCAGTCTTGTTTAAAATGGTCTTTCCAACCCAAAATAATGAAATAATTTTTTGTATTTCCTCTGATTGTTTTTATAGTTTTATGCTTATATCTTTAAGTTATACAAAAGCTATCAGTGAATGATGTAAGACAGGAATATAACCATTATTTTTGTCCAAATGAATAACCAATAGTTCCAATAAACTATTGGATAGATCCTTTCCCCTTATCTAAAATACTACCTTTATCATATACTGTCTTTTTTCCTGTAAAAACAGTGGATCCATTTTTGGGCTTTACATTCCGTTGTTATAATTAAAATAATATTTGGAGAAATTATTCATTTGTTAAACTATGTATGATAAATTATATGGAATTCTCACTTCTGAAAGGGGGCTCAGTCAATCTCAACAATCCCTTTGTCATCTTTGCAAGCCCCATGTGGAAGGCCTCTTTCTAGACAATATTATAAATAAATAGTTAGACCTGGTGGATCTTGCATGGTTCTTGGACACAAAATCTTGGTGCCCAGTGAAACGGCCAACTTGTTTTTATTTCTTCTTGAATATTATGCTTGACTTGAAAATTCTTAATTTGATTTAATCATATTCATAGGGAATTAATGGGATTAATTAATATACAATTTAACTTTAAATGAACTGATTATTTAGAACAAGAGTCCAAAAATATTATAAATGTGTGAGCTTTTCCATGGGCCTATGAGAACCTTAAATGCCATCTGATAGCACGGTCTGACAAATAGTATTTGATGAGTAAATATATGTAGGTTGGGAAAAAACAGTACTATACTAAAGCACCATTTGTGCTTTCTTTTTTCTAGGGACTTTACTGATTTGCTTCATGTGGAGTGGCTGTTTTTCTCGCACTGTTTTAAGACATATGATATTAGAACTTGGCATGAATTTGCTGGCTTTCTCAGCCAGAAAATGTTGAGTCAACTTAATTTTTTTCTTTGGGCTTTATTTAAACCTAAGACTTTAGCTATTAGTTATCAAAAAAAAAATCCTGAAGCATAAATATTATTCTCTAATTTTGCTTTCCATATGGCCTAATTGACTGAAAACTGCACTTACTTTATTCTCCCTTCTCTCCGGAGAGCACTGTCTACATAGAATAGAATGTGAATGACTATCCTCTAGAGTTGCACAGTGCACAGTACTGTCCTCCTTCCACCTCCCACCCCCCACTTCCATTCTCCAACTATATTTCCCTAATCAGAAAGAGCCTCTTGGCTCTGCCTACTCTGCTATCTGCTGTGAGCTGGCTTGTCTGTCGATGCCTAGACTCCGCAGCTCTGTGTTCCTTAAAGACCTCATTCCACAGACTGCAAAGCTTACTCATATAATTAGCCCGGAGACTTCTAGCAGTTTCCAGGCCTAAGTTCTTATCAGAGTTTGTCTTACAAGTTTCAAATGGTCTCCTTTGTGACTATTTTAAAACGATGGAATTCAGCAAAACTGTTTTGGAATGGCAGTATAGGATAAGGGCTTGCTCACCCACTCAAGGCATAGCACTGTTGACTCTGCATGAGCCTCCACTTGAGGACAACACAAGGTCCCCATCTTGAGTCACACTTGCGACACAGCTGAGCACAGAGATTCTGTTCAGTATAGCAAGCATAATCTGCATGAACCCACCGAGAAACTTTCTATAAGTACATTCCACATGCTGATTGTTTTGAGTGATGCTGGCTTATTCAGACTGGTATGTGCAACTCTACTCTTTCCTAAAGCATGAGTGACGTGATGCAAAGTCAAAACTCCAAGACTCATAGATAGATCTTTAGAACTGAAAACACTTTAGAAATCTTTTTGTCTACCCATTTCATTTTAGGACCGGGATGACTGCTTGTTGGCTTTAGTATATTTCATATATATATGTGCTTATATATAATCAACCATATTAATCATAGCAAATATGAAGTTAGCTCCCTTTTCTTTTAAATAACTGCAGCTCCCATCATTGTATGTGTGTGTGTGTGTGTGTGTGTGTGTGTGTGAGTGTACGTGTGTCCAAGAACATGGAGATGGATAAGTTACTGATTACCGCCTATTCAACTGATGGGAATGGTTAAAACGTGGAACAATTTCCAGCTACATGCGGAATTCTGGCTGGCCACTTTTTTACTCCAAAGTCTGTTTTACTTTATAAAACAGTTTCTTATCACATTTACTTATCATTCCTCAAAGGGATGCTGGGAAGGAGACTGCCCTTGTTGCTATTCTCATGTTAACATGTGAGAAAGCTGTGTGCACCTAGAGCTTGTCAGTCTCTTCCTGAGAACATGCACTGAGAATGACCCAGAAGACCCAGGCAGCCGTCTGTCACTCACTTGGCACACTCTTCTACCCCCACCCTTCCCACCCCTAGGGCCCTTCACGCTGATGAAAATGATGCTACATGGAAATGCCTCAAATCAAGGGCTGCTTAAAAATTCCTGTGGACCCCTCATTAGGCCTCATCCCCCCGTGGCTATTTTTGAATGTAAAGACAGCACCTCGGAGATTCTGTGGATCTTTCTAGCTAGTGCACTGTGAGCCCCATGTAGGCTTTAGTCTCAGAGTGTGTGGCCATCATGTTTATTAAGAGCAACTCAGAGCAAATTAAATCTAGAAGCAATGTACTCCAGCAACTTAGAGTCTTTGAATATGCTAGTGAGAGACTAGTCATCCCACAAATATTTATTGAGGTGCTCCCCTGGCCACTGCAGAGATCATGATATTAATGAAAAGGTGGGCATGTTCCTGTTTTCAAGAGGTTCGAAGTTCAAGGTAGATACTGACAAGCAAAGGGGCGATGGCAATAGAGCAAAACCTGTGCAACAGTGTGCGAAGTTCACCGTGTGAGGGCTGGGAGGCCCTTCACTCAGACGTGGGCAGTCAGAAAGGCTTCCTGGGGGAGCCGGCGGGACACGGATGTGGAGGAACAGTGTTCAAGGCAGAGGGAACAGTACGTGTGAAACCTGAGCACAAGAGGGAGCAAGGCACATTGAAGAAAATGCAAAACATTTTAATCTGGCTGGAGCACAGAGTGGAGGGTGAGCGTGTGCATGTGTGGGTGGGGGCGGAGGGTGTGTTGGGAGGGATGAGGAAGATGTTGCTGGACAGATGACCAGGAGCTAGATTGTTAAGGGCTGGCCTTGTCAGTTCATTGAAGATGGGTAAACTTTATCCATGAATCATTCATTCATTTATTCACCTACCAAGTGTCAAGAATGAGTGTTGGCAATGAATAAAACAGACAAAGAACATGCCCTCCAGGAGCTTCCATTCCCATGAAGGGTGGAGGGAAGTCAATGGACAAGTAATCAGATTCAATATGTAATATGTCAAGTGGTGATACATGCCCAGAAGAAAGAACTCAGGGTGGGGGATGAGCAGTCACAGGTGGGGTGGTTCTCATTTCACGCAGGGTCAACGAGGGTCAATGTCGATATGGTGGCATTCAGCCGGAGATCTGAGGAAGTGCAAGGGAGAGTTTCCGAGATCTTTGCAGGAGAAGAGCAGTCTAGACAGAGTAAGCAGCACATGTGAGGGGTCAGGGCAGCAGTGAGCACGTTGTGTTGAGTGGAATACCCGCAGGCCACTCTGGCTAGAGCAGAGGGACAGGATGGAGTGGCATGAGATGAAGTCTGGGAGATGGAAGGGCACGATCAGAGAGGGACTTGTAGGATTTCATCCTGAGTGTGATGGGAAACCAAAGGAGAATTTTCAGTAGGGAAGGGGCACCACCCTGTTTGTGTAGTGCTAGCTGCAACAGAAGAATGGGCCGAGGGTGGGAAAGGAGAGACAGAACAGTAGGGAGACCAGTTGGATGCAGAAAATCAGATGAGCAGTGATATGACCTAAGCAAGGTAACAGCAGTGAGACATGCTGCAAATTAAAGACAGAAGGGAGAGGGAGGAAATTGAAGGATGCAAAGAGGGCCCTATCCCTTGGTTCCAAAGTATTTTTACCACAACTTGGACACCGACCAAAGTTTTCCCTATTATAGGCTCTTTTGAGTTTGAAGAATTGAAGATCCTATCAAGACAAATTCTGTTTTTGTTTTTGGATTTGAAAAGCATAGCATTTAGTGATAAAAATAAGAAACAGAATGACATATAACACAATACATTTACAGTAATTAAAGATGCAAAGATAAAAAATTTAAGATACAAAAATAAAGATACAAAACTTTCGTGGAAGACATGCAGTGTACAAGTGCACAGTAAACAGAATGGGATGGTTGCCTACAGTGGGGAGATGTCCAGACAAGAGGATATTATGAAGAAAATGAAACAAAACAAACAAAAAAAGGACAAAGTTCCAGAATGCATTTTTTTTTAGACAAAGCAAAACACTAAACATTATTGAGCATTAGCAAATCAGTACTGATCAGTTAGTCGAGTCTAGAGTAGGTCTCTTTGTAGCTCTCTCTCTGAGAGAACAGCTCTTGGGATGGTCAGGCTTTGACAGTGAATGGTAAAAAGGTGAATATCATGTGATCGGTCCAGACTAGGTCTGTAGGACATTAGAAGTGAGAAAAACAGAGTTCTGGAAACAAATTTCACCTCCTTCTCATGTCTACCTAAAGCTGGCTCTTCACAAAGTTTTATTTTTACTTCTCCCCACCCAAAACTCCCTGCTGCGACCCAATTTTCCAAAAGATATCCTATTCTGACGTTTAAGAAAAACTTTAGTGTTTTTCTCTCTGTGCTCAGTGGAATTTTACCAATTTCTCTGGAATGACAAGTATCAGAAAAAGTTCTGTGGCGGCTGAAACCACTGTTCCATAATCTATTGAGGTTCAAGGTCTCATAGAAAAATTACAGTCGTATAAAGTTAAAAAAATAAAGCTGGAAGTCAGGAGGCTACTTGGGTTTTAATCTCAGTTTTGTGCTGGCAATAACTCATAGCTAAGTACGTCTTAGTTTACAAAGCATGTTCACATTTATTAGTCTATTTGATCTTCAACTCTTGTGAAGCAGCTACTTTACAAACGTGAAAACTGAAACTCAGAGAGATTACATGGCTTATTCAAGTTGCTTAATTTGTAATCTGTACTCTTCCTGTGTTAGAACTCTTTCTGTATTCTGAGGTCGGGTACTAAACCTGTGGCTTCCCATAAGTGAACATTATAACATTTGCCAGTTCACTTTATGAGGATACATAAAAGAAAAATGACGGTAATATGGGTGGCACAATTTGCTGGAAGAAAAGTGCTAAATAAATAAATAAGATAGATAGATAGATATTTACCATGATTTGTATTTATTATTATTTTTGAAATATTTGCAACCAAGTTTTTGAAGCTCATAAACCATCTTAAAGTGATGGTATTTATTTACCAGCGACCTGGCAACCCCCAAATTGGATCCACACCATCAGGCACTCTTCTCTGTGAGTTTCCCAAGGGAAGAAATATGGACAGAGGCCAGTGCTGAGAGAAGGAGCACTTTCCCTGTCATCTGGAGCCTTGGCCCCAAATCCAGGCTATCCCCCAAGTGAGGTTAGTTAGACTACACTGGACTCTATGATTGATAGTTCGATCTTACTCCATCAGGGAAGAAGAACTAGTCCAAAGCCCACGAGCTGGCAAAATGAAGAGGTGTGTGAAGAAAGGAGTAGAAAATAAGATGGCCAGGTACTGTCCTAAGTGAGTATAGCCCCAGCTCTCCTTACTACTCCAGCCTGGTAAAGGGAGAGCATTTGACCCCAAATAGATGCAACTCTAAGGCTTTAGACCCAAGTGCCTAGATGATGTAGACCAGTCTCTTTGAACCTGAGCAATCTCTTACATGGGTTTTCTTCAGGGGAGGGGAGGAGCATTAGAGAGCTGGATTGGGAGAGTGGCTGAAAGCTCTTCTAGCTAAAAGTTCCCAAATTAAAAAGAATCCCAACATTCGGAAATTAGATCAGGAAGTTAAAATTCTTTAAAATTCCCCCATTCCATAACATGTTGTGCTAGGCCTTATACCAGGTGCTGGGAGACAGAGATGAGTAGTTGCTCATCTATATCTACATCCATACATTTATCTATCTATCTATCATCTATATCTGTCTATCTGAACCATCCACTGTGAATAATCAATTTAAACGAAAACTTCCCGGAAATTATCCATTCAACAGAGTGATTTGGAGATAGTCTTTCTAAGGAGATAGATTCACACAGAAGACCAGGAGATAGCAAAATAAAAATAATACATAAACATGAGATCCCTAACTTGAAGAAAGGCAATGTAATGTGGATGGCAGGCAAAGAGAAGGCTGGTATTTTAAAGCTTCCGAAAGAAGAATATACTAATATTCCTCCAGTATTATTTTAGGGAGAAGGAGTTCTCCCAGCAATGGGGTCTAGTTCTTCAGGCAGAAATATCTCTAAGCAGGGGCAATTTATCAGCCACCACAGATTGCTGGAATCATCCCTCCAAACTGGCCAGCCTCTTGGGCTCTGGGTCAAAATTTTCCCTAAAGCCTCCTTCTCTGTGTCCTGAGGGTGTCTAGCCATTGGATAGGAGTCTTGGTTCAAATCGCCACCTGCCTCAGTTCTCTCTCAGGTTATATTTCCTACTTTATGTTAGTTAGTTGGCACTCTAGTTTCCAAATCAACCTTTAGCCATACCCGCGTGTTTGTTATTATCATTAACACAGCTACTACCTTCCAGAAGATGCATGTGAACAAAGTGTCCCTGAAAGTCCATACATGGAAAGTTCTGTTTGAGGTATGCCTGGTATTCATGGGTGTGTGGGAGGACTGTGTCCTTGGTTCCCCTCCCCCAGACACCTGCACCTCTTAATTAGAGTAGCAACGATGAGATTCCAGGGTTCCTGGCCTAGACCCAAAGCCACACTCACCATTCCCCAGGCACTCACTTGGATTTTCAGTTTCGGTACTGGATTTGTGTATGGTTGAACATGAATAATTTTTTATCAAGATATCATAATATTTTGTTTGTTTGCATTTTTAAATTCTGGCTCAAAAAGGCAGTGGAGAGAGAGAGAAATATAAATGAGTATGATATATGGCTGGCGATTTCACAGTATGGCCACTATTTTTAAAAGTTCCATGTTTGTCTTGTTCACCACTTTGCTACTAGGACCTAATAGATTTGACAACACACAACAGGCACTCAAGAAATATTTGCTAATTATTAATTGATTAATTACTAATTAATTAGCCATCACTCAATCAAATATTAATTAACCAGCCATTAATTAATTATCTAGTGAGGGAAATAGGATGGATATACCTTAATACAATCAAATCAAATAATTCAAGTCAGTAAATGATAAAGAGAAAATGAGAGGGTTTGACTGCACTTCTTGGATTATAGGTAGTCTAAGAAAGGGTATGAACTGAGTGCTGGGAATTTAGAGATGGCTTTCCAGTGGGTCTAGAGCTAGTGCCAGCTGAAGCTTCACCTAACACGCATCTTTTTACCCTAATTAAGAGGTGCAGGTGTCTGGGGGAGGAGAACTAAGGATACAGTCCTCCCACACGCGCCCATGAATACCAGGCATGCCTCAAACAGAACTTTCCATGTATGGACTTTTAGGGACACTTCGTTGATATGTGTCTTCTGGAAGGTAGGGAAGTTTTAGTTTCAGGCAAGTGTGAAGGGGAGAAGCAACGAGACTGAAGTCACTGAGGCAGGGAGTGCACTCCAGATGGGGGGTGCTGGGCAGATGGAAATGGGGGAGGGTTTGTGTTGGGGATCATAGGAAAGGCAAGCAGAGGGGGATCATAGATCACCCCAAAATGCTCAGCCAAGCTTTGACTTTATCCTATTGGTAGTAAGATAATCTTGAAAGTTTCTGAGCAAGGCCATTAATTCATGATGAAATCAAAAGGTCAGGGCTAAAGATGCATGTTAGCTGTCATTCCACAACAGGTAATTACTGAAAACATGTGAACAAATGAAAAAAAATTTTTTAAACCCTATTAAGATAGAAATGACCTCTTCCTCCTCAGTTGCCCAGTGTGACCCCAACTGCCCAGAACTCTTATGAGAAACCTGCCCCGCTTTACTGTACTTATGGGATTCCATGTCTGTCCACCAGCAAAAGGCAAACCCCTTTTAGGAGAAGGGCGGGTACCGTGTCTTATATAATATCCTGGTATTCCCAGGACTGGGAAAAGTTTTGGTACAGAGAGGGTAGGTCATAAACATTTGTCACATGAATAAATAAACAAGCAGTTAGTTCACAGAACAACTTCACAGACACTTCATTTCATTTAATTCTTACCTCTGTCCTGGGAAGTAGGTATTATTGGTCTCAAAGAGAGAGGTAAGGCCTGGGCACTGGAGGTTGCCCACATTTGGGGAAGAGAAAACACAAGTAGAAAATGTGAAGTGGCCAGAGACGTAGGACGACAGGCCGGACACCAGTGTCGTCAGGAGCCACCAAAGACAAAGAGAGAACAAGAGGGGTTAGGGAGCATGGGGCATGGGGACGGCCAAAAGGCTCAGCTCTGCAAGGATAGCAGACAGAGCCACTCAGAGGAGGGAGGGAAACCGAAGACAAAATGACCAGGGACGAAGAAGTAAAGTCAAGGAAGAAGGGGAGGGCACTGCATCGTAAACTCATCATTCATTCGGAGAAGTTTGACACTAAAAGAAAAGAGTTTAGTGAGATTAAACAAGAGTCAGTCTAAGGTGTTTTCCCCCAAGCCTTGGAGCATGAGGTGAGATGAAATTGAACAGCACAGTAAAGGCTCAGCTTGAAAAGGGGGGAGACCATGGAGCCGCAAAAGCATTTCAGCGTGCTCTCCCTCTCTCTCCCCCACCCCCACGCCACGTAAACTGATCAAAGCCCCGGCACAGCTTGGTTGGTGGTTAGAGGCGTCTATGTTATATATTTAGTTTGCTTAGTCCAAACAGCCATCTTTCCCCAGTTAGCACCAGACTCAGCAATCTCTTTGAAAATACGTTTTCTCTTTTTTTCCAGTCTTAAAAATAGTCTATCCCCCAAGAGCAATTGCCGCCTTCTTGCCTCTCAGATGACAGTCTGCAAGGCCAAAGCTACAGAACCTCACCCAAAATAGATCAAATATTTTAAATGTTTTCTTATTTGCACCCCTCACAAGTATGCCTGCAATGCAAAGCCAATTATGAGATTGGCTTTTTTTTTTTTTCTGAAATGAGTGAAGGGTGTGTTTTCTGGTCAGGAGGGGAGGCCAGGCCTCACCACATGGTCTTGGTTGGATTTCAGACGCCTTGCTTAGGCGTGAACAGGAAACGCGCACAGCTGGGTGAACACGTGCAGAGCATGGCGGCCTCTACTGGGGCTTGGAGTCCATCTCGTGCACTTGTCAGAGTCTCCCCATTCAAACAACAGTTCTTTAAAGGCAGACACGGTGTTTTGACAAGATTATAAAAGGCACAGAGCCTAATGCTAAGCTCTGTGCAGATATCTGTTGCAGATAACAGATGCTCACATGCTGGTTAAATGAATGAATGAACACAACCGTCTGCGAAGAATCCTGTCGCAGCTGCGTGTGACTCAGATACCCTCTGCAGACTGAGAGAAACTTCTCGTAGATGGAATCTCTTTGCTTTCTCCGAGGGAGAGCAAATCCAACAGCAATGACTATGGGTGGACTGGGAAGCGTGGAAACCACAGAAATATCAAGTCATCCTCTCTAGCTCAAGAAATAAGTAGACAGCAGTTTCCTGCAGGGAGGCTGAGGGGATGTGGAAATGGAAAACAGGAGCTCCTTCATCTACGCGGGGTCTTCTCTGATCACACCCTCTTTCCACATTGTCAGGTCCTCCCCTTGATCCCAGAGCACCAATGCCCTTCTTCTACCACCTGCTGCCCCTAAAGATTGGCCCCATCAACATGGGTCGGTGTAGGCTCTTGCTTCATCCGCACCCTGCTCATAAAGTAACTGGCACCAAGGCGCTAAAGCAGGCTTGCATTGTTGGCCCTCAAAGAGTGACTATTGATGTTATGGTGTCAAAGGCTTCATACAAATGTGTGACCAAGGTAAGGATGTCACAGTCTGGGCAGGTCCACTCTCTTGCTAGTCGGGCTGACCCTGAGCAAGCTGCACTGCTGGTCTCAGGACAAGGAAGGGCAGTGGCTTTTCCAGGTTAATGCCCTGGGGAGACAATGTCTCATCTATATAGCAGTCTTTTTAAAAAATAAAAAATGAGAAATTTTAAGGATAATGCAGTCAACAGCTCTAAACATGCTTGGCAGAATTAGCAAATGTAATAATTTTGGTATTAATTGCTTCAGATATTCTTTTATACATTGCAGATATATTTTAAACTCCTTAATTTCATGGCCAGTACCATTATCTTCTCTCTCTCCTTATAGCCAACAGCTATGTTGGATTTGGTGTGTTTCTAGTCCACTCTTAAATGGATCCATAAATAATTCATATGGATAGAATCATTCCAATTGAAACTTTCTTTTGTTTTTGTCTTCATTCAATATGTTTTTGAGATCCAGGTACATCTAGTTCATTCATTTTAGCTGATAATACTCCACCCTATACCATAGTTTCTGTAGCTTCGCTCCTGCTGATTGCTATTGAGACTTCTTCATAATGATTCTGCTATTGCAGACAATGCTCTAATGAGCTTCCTTTGACGTGTCTCCTTGCTAAAGAGTGTGAGAGTTTCCCATGAGGATAGACCTCAAAATGGGACCACATGCTGGATGTCACTAGCTACTGCCAGATCACTCCACAAAGTGAATGTACCAATTTACTTTCTTATCCAAAATGTCTGAGAATTTGCTTCTGCACATCATGAACAATATTTAGCTTTGCAACATTAAACAATTCTTTCCTTTTCCAATCCAGTGGCTGTGATCTAGTGTAAATGTTTTAACTTGTATTTTCCTGATTACTAAGGTTGAGCATCATTTCAAGGTTTGGGACCTTTGCAGTTTTCTCTTCTGTGGATTGTTTTATCCTGTGCCCCAAATGAATGGGTTGTTTCTCTCTCTCTCTCTCTCTCTCTCTAATTGATTTGTAGGTATTCCTTGATATTCTAGATTCTAGTTCTTTGTTTTATATATTGAAAATTTTCTCTTAGTTTGTCTTTTTACTGTGTATATGGTGGCATTTGTTGAACAGAAGGTTTTACATCTTGATGTAACCAATCTTTGTTTTTTAGTTTAATTCTTAATATTTAGCAATATTAGTTTTTGCTTTGTAAAAAAATAATGCTTTAAACTCTCAGTGGCTTACAACAACAAACATTTATTTCTTGTTCCTTTCATACGAGACCTGGGTAAGCACAACTGCTGGGCTCGGCTGAGCTCATGGGCCCAGCACAGCTCTGCCTGTCTCCTCATTCTGGAAGCCAAGCTGAGAAACAGCCACTCTCTGGAGGATATTAGTTTCCTGAACCGCTGTAACAAATTACCATAAACTAGGTGCCTTAAAACAACACTTATTTATTCTCTGACAGTTCTGGAGGCCAGGAGTCCGGAATCAAGGTGTCAATAGGGTTGTTAGCTTTTTCTGGAGTGCTGAGGGCAACTCCATCCCATGCCTCTCCCCAAGCTTCTGGTGGTCACTGGCAGTCCTCAGCATGCCCTGCCTGGTACATGTGTCACTCCAGTCTCTGCCTGTGTCTGCACACGCCCTACTTCTCTGCGTCTTGTGTGTCTCAGATCTCTCTCTCTCTTTTTCTTTTTGAGACAAAGTCTCACTCTGTTGTCCAGCTAGAGTGCCGTGGCGTCAGCCTAGCTCACAGCAACCTCAAACTCCTGGGCTCAAGCAGTCCTTCGGCCTCATCCTCCCAAGTAGCTGGGACTACAGGCATGCGCCACCATGCCTGGCTAATTTTTTTTTCTATATATTTTTAGTTGTCCAGTTAATTTATCTCTATTTTTAGCAGAGACAGGGTCTTGCTCTTGCTCAGGCTGGTTTTGAACACCTGACCTTGAGCAATCTGCCCACCTCAGCCTCCCAGAGTGCTAGGATTACAGGCGTGAGCCACCGCGCCCGGCCTCTCTTTTTCTTATAAGGGCACTTGTGGTTGGATTTAGGGTCCACCTGGGTAATCCAATATGATCTCATGTTCAGATCCTTAACTTAATTACGTTTGCAAAGACCCTAATTCCAAATACAGTCATAGTCACAGGTTCTGGGTGAACATATCATTGGGGGAGGGGCGCACCATTCGACCCACTGCACGGGGCATGTTATCGTGGGAGAGGGCAGATGCTCTAGGCGAAAGCAAAATGTGTGACACCTCTTAAAGCCTCCACTTGGGACAGGCACACCGTCAACCTCTGGCCACCTTGCACCAGTCAGAGCAAATCACACGGTCAAGTCCACCTCCTGAAAGTGCTGCAAAGACAAGTGGCGAAGAATATGAGTGTTTAATCCCATTTAAGAGGTAGTGAATAGTTGGCAACAATAATCCAATCCATCGCAAGCTACGTTATTTTAAAAGTCAAATAATGGTACGTGGCTCTTAACAGAAAGCAGGCATCCTCCACCCCACCCCTTCCTGGAACTGGTGCTGCCCCCAAGCTATGGCTCTCGGCTCCTCCTCAGTCTCCTTTTCTGGGCTCTAAGTGTTGGGTGTCAGTTCCCCGATCTCTGCTCTTCACTTTTTGCACTCCCTCGGGTAACTTCTTCCTGGTTGTAAATGCCATCTGAGAACTGGTGACTCTCAAATGTGCTTCTCAATCCTGGGCCCCCTGCCCTGAACACCAGACTGTGTATCATGCTCCCTCTTCTCGCTCGGGCTGAACGTCTCATCGGCATTTTAATATGCCTGAAGTGGGTCTGATATGATTTCCACCCCTCCCTGCAAATCTCTGTCTCCCTCGGGGTCCCGTTCAGTTCGACAGCACTGCCATTTACTCGGTCAGCAGACCATAGAAGGAGACATCCTTGACGCCTCTCTTCTTCTCACATCCCTCATCCAAACCACCTGTGACTCTTGATGGACCCCGAATTCAATGCTTCTCAGCCCCCCAAGCAATACTGTCCCAGTCCAAGCCAACACCTGTTGCCTGACAATCTTGTCACCTGCTTTGCACTGGCAGCCTCGGTGATTTTCTTTTTCTCCAGGCTCAAAACTTTCCAATGACCTTCCACCTTAGAAAACAAAACCTGAAGTCTTTACCACAGCTGTTAATATAAGGCTCTGGGTGATCCGATCTGGCCATCGGCTGTCACTCCTCAATCACCCTGGACGCTTTGCTATTCCTTTAACAGGCACTTGCTATTCCTGCCGTCAGAAATGCTCTTCCTTGATATATTCTCACTGCTTCCTCCTTGACTTTATTCACGTCTCTTGGGAAAACCTTCTTCGGAAAAGACTTCCCTGTTTCTCTCAATTTTTTTACCCTTTTTCATATTTTTATAGCACTTACGGCTTCCTGACATCATACATTTGTGTATTAGTTAATGTGTTTATCTGCCTCCCTCCATCAATACGCATTTTGTTTGCAACACCTAGAACAGGCCCCGGCATGTGGTAGAAACTCAATAAATATTTGCCCAGTGGACGAACAAAGGAATGAATGAACTATTTTGTTGTTCTTTTAGGGATTCATTTCCATACTCCTAAATAGCATACTAATTATGCTATTTATTAAATTCTCAGTGGAAGACATTATCTATTGATTTCTTTCTAAACAAAATGAAGGTTTGGCTCTCCCATCCACCATCATCCTGCTAGCATGTTCCTGCCCACTATCCTCTGAATCTAATGACATCATCTTTGCTTTGGTGAAATCAATGTGTGGTATTTGCGTTATTATGATTGTGTAAATGTTTCTCACAGTTGAACTGTATAGTGTCCAATGGTTACTTTTCCTTTCTTGCACAAATGTTTTGTTTTTTCTGAAATAATAATGACCTCAATCTTCCATTTACTTGTGTTCTATATACCTATCACAAGTGCTTTTCCCAAGAATATATTGGGGAATCTATCTACTTGACTTTTCCTTAAAGCCTCCTTCCTGGAGTCTCTGCTCCAACATCCAGGGTGCCTTCTCAGCTAGCTACGCACATATTGTCCTGGGATTTTCTCTCACCATCATCATGGGACAACCTTTCACCTCTCTCCTTGATTTTCATCCTCTGCCTCCTAATTTTTGTCTGCCTTCTTTGTTTCTAGTTTCTACTTTACTCCAGCATTTACCCCCCTCCTTTGGATGGCTCATATAACCTTGAGAACTTGGTAACTTCAGAATGAAATATGTTTTAATTCATTGTACTGGGGCCCAATGAGCCCTTTGAATCTAAAAACTTGCGTCCTTCAGTTTTGAGAAGACTTATTTATTATTTCCTTTGATCATTTCCTTCTCATTTTTTCTGTCCTCTTTTACACGTGCATTTGGGTGTTAGAGTTTTTATTTATTCTCTAATGTTTTTATTTTTTCTCTCCTCTTTTCCATTCTGTCTTTTTCTTCTATTTTTCTGTAAGATTTTTCTAAACTTTATCTTCCACTTCTTGAAGATCTTTGTAAATTTCTGTCATCATATTTTTCATCTTCAAGAGTTCTTTCCTGTTCTCTGAAAGTAACTTTTTAAAGCATCTTCCTGTTGTTTCATGAAAAAAGTATTTTCTCTTATCTCCCTGAGAATTGTAATTATAGTTTTCTCCAAGTTTTCTTCCATTTCCTACCCCATCTTTCTTTTCTCGAAGTTTCTTTCTCTGTTGCTTGTTCTACTGTCCCTTCCCATGACTTGATGTTCGTATCTAAGAGTGAGGTTCTAAGCAGCTGATTGAAAGTTGCTGTACACGGACTCACTAAAGGGTGTTAGACAACAAGCCAGATCTTTCACTGATCCCTCAAATGTCTGTGCCTGTAGATCTTTTGCCATGCGCAGGTCCTTTTCCCTGGAGTGGAATCCTCCAGTTTCCTGTCTTCAGAATACAAATGTAACTATTCATGTCCTGGGAGCCCTTCAGGGTTAGGAGACTGGAAATGCTTCAGTGTTCAGTGACTTTCCCTTAAACATTCGTTTTCACTAGCCTGGGCACCATTGCGAGACTCCATCTCTACAAAAAATTGAGCAATTAGGTGGGTGTGGTGGCATGCACTTGTAGCCCTAGCTACTTAGGAGGCTGAGGCAGGAGGATTGCCTGGGCCCAGAAGTTGGAGGCTGCAGTGAGCTATGATCGTGCCACTGCACTCTAACCTAGGCAGCAGAGTTAGACTCTGTTGATTAATTAATTAAAAATAAATATTTTTAATATCTAATAATTAATTAAAAATAAAATATTTTCAGTAGACAGCCTCCTCCGTGTTCACTGCTTTGCCTGGTTCCTCTGAGTCCAGCACTTCTCCTCAGAGAACAAATAGAAGAAACTTCCAGTTTGCTGTCTGGTTGAAAAAGAGGTATTCACCTGGTTGTGTGGTGGTAGAGGAGGATATCTAGGCTTCAAACTATTCCTTACTCAGATTTTCAACCAAACCTGTCTTCTCTTCCACAGCTCACCTTCAGAGGTGCCCAGGGCTTCCACATCCTGAATTTTTCCTAGTTCTGAAGCTTAAATCAGCTTCTTTCTTGTTGGCATCCCAATTTGCAGGGCCAGACTTCAGTTTTTCAACTCTGTTAAGTCAATTACCAACCATCCGTCCATTTTCCATATTCCAAAATTTGGCTGACATCAGGACTCCTGTTGATTCCTTTCCAGTGCTCTTTGCCATGTAGGATTTATTTATGATTTTTATGTTTTTTACTATCATTTTGGTGAGGTTTGGGGAAGGAGCAGAAATAAATTAACGTTGCTCTTTGATCTGCTATGTTTAACTATACACTCAAATGTATCAGTCTTCTCATTTTAATAAGTTCTGGATTTTTTAATATTCCCTACCCTATGCTAAAAATATTCACTTTTGATTTATTCTGTTCATTTCCAAGTTTTGTTTTTTTATGTAACCTAGTTTATTTTAGTGTGGGGTAGGAATTTTGCATTTAATAAACTTATTGTTCCCACATAATCGATTGTAACCCTACCATTAATAGAATAATCTACTCTTTTAATTTATATTACTTCTTCTATTATTTAAAAAATTTCCATATATACTTGGGCTGTTTCCAGGCTTTCTCCTTTATTCTATTGATCTATTTATGTATTTTTGTGCCAATAACATTTCTCTAAATTAGAACTGCTCTATAAAAATCTCCTTACCTATTTTTGGATCTTTACTTTTTCATATTTACTATTATTTTGTCAAATTCTACAACTTGTCATTTGGGATGTTAACTAGAATAATGAATATATAGATTACTTAGAGAAGAATTTACATCTTTACAATTTTGAGTTTTTCCATTCATGAAGATGGTATATGTTGCCATTTATTAAGGCTTTTATGTCTTTAAATCAGGTTTTGTAATTTTCTTGCATACATTTTAGTACATTTATCCCAGGTAATGTACACTTTTTGTTATTATTAAGAATAACATATTTTTCCATTATATCTAAAAATTAGAGATAGCTGGTTACAAGAACTCTGGATTTTTTCATCTTGAATGCAATTCCAACAATCTTGCCAAGCTCTTCTATTAGTTCTGATAGATTTGTAGATTCTTTTGAATTTTCTGCACAGAGAATCATATAGCAAATAAAGACGTTTGTTTTTCTTTCTAATCCCAATAGCTCCTTTTTCTATTTTTTTTTTTTTGTCTTGGGTAGGGATCCAGCACATTTTTTTAGTTGTAGAAGAGATAATAGTCATTCTTGTCTTTTCATTGTTTATAATGGGAATGCTTTTAACATTTTATCATTAAACATGATGTTTGCTGTATATTTCTGGTAAATGTCTCCTATTATGTTTATAAAGATTCTCTTCCTAGTTTCTAAGAGACTTTTTAATCTATAAGTGATTACTAATGTTACCAACTATTATCTTTCAACTATTGAGATGATATTTCTTTTTTCTTTTTTCTATTTCCTTTTATTTATTTTTAAGTTTAAACTGCTAATGTATATTATATCAATAGATTTTCAGACTATGAACCATCTCTGCACTGGTCTTATCTTTTTTTTTTTTTTTTACACTATTGGATTCAGTTTTCTAATTTTTTTTATCTAGGTTCATAAGTGCGCTTAATCCAAATTCCCTGTTTTTTTGTTCTTTGTTGTCCAATTTTGATATTAAGATTCTTTCATTCTGATTTTATTGTTTTAAACACCTGGGTGTCAGGAAATGTTTCATTTGACTAAAAGAATGTGAGTAGGGGTGTTATTCTGCCTTTTAAAAGTTTCAAACCCTCTTTTCTATTCAATGAAATAAATATTTTAAGCTGGAAGGACGTATATTTTTCATGAGCTAAGTGAAGTGACTCTAATTTTGAATGAAAAAAGTATGGCCTGTTTTTCCTTTTCCTAAGTTGAAACACAAGCAAAATATAATTGCTACATGACAGCAAACACTCAGTTGGAACTCAAAACACACAATGAATCACCCAGATATTTCCAGATGTCTCTTTAGATTTATTACAGTTTGATTAGGTAGATACATCCTATGAAAGACAAGCTATTCTTTATCTGGAATGATCCAAATGGGAAATATATTCCACAGAAATTTCCTATATAAAGCCTGTGTATTTTCAGCTGCTTATTTGTAAGCAGCCTCTGGAAAGAATAAATACTATGAAAGTAAAGTTTCTCATGGCAGACATTAGGCAACACATACCTTTTTTCCTTTTAATCCTTTTTCTTTCTTTTTTATATTTTTGCTTGTTTTAAAAAACATAAAAAGACAAAGAAAAAAGAATTTTTCTGTATCATGGTGTATAATACATGGAATCTGTTAAATTATTCTTCCAACTATATAGTTTGTCCACAATAAGTCCATCTTCAAATGCATAAAAATAGGCGGAATGGGTGCTCACCCACTATACCCTGTATATGAGGTACCCAGAATTTATCTAGGGAAACATACTTCTTTTTTCAAAAGACATAACCCAAAAATATTTAGCCGTTTATCTTCTAAAAACCATGCAAAATGCATGTTCCTTCACGTTTCCTGTTGATAATATTTTCCCTATTTGTAGCACAACTTTTCTTTCCTCTGGAAAGCTGGTACTTATTTATTCATAGGTTCCGAATTATGCCCTGATGCTGTTCAACCGAAGCTCATTGCTTATACGAGTGAGCAGAATGTTGCTCAGTATGCAACGGTATAATCAGCAGTGGCCGTGGAAAATAGCTTCCAAGCAGGCCTCACCGACTTACGGACGTTATGCCCGGATGGAGATCACGTGCCCGGAGTGCCTCTGGACATAGGTCCTATCTTCACACTGACATTTCCAAATGAGTTGTTTTCAAAACTCCCTGATGTCTGCCCTACAATGCCTTCAAGTTCAGCCGTTTACCAGACTATAGAGTATTCTTCTATCTTTACAACCTGTTGAGATACAGGATGTCTCCAACGCAAAACTGGCCGTGTTCCAAAAGTTTGTTTCGAAATCATTTCTTTGGGATCGGAAACATTTTCCCATAGGAACAATTTTATAAACAGTGGTGTTCCACAAATGCCTGGTTGAGCCACAGTGTGCTTGAAATGCAACATCAACTGTATTATTCCCACCAAACATTATTTATTCTGTTTCTCTGGGAAAGTGCACTCTGGGTTTTAACTTAGAATGCCTGAAACTCACCTCTCCCGCTGCCTGTTAGCCTCAGCTGTAGCTGTTTTTGGCTGTGCACAGTAGCAGTCAGGAAGAGGACAGGGAGCAGCCTCCCCAAGACAGAGACCGGTGTAGAGAGTTGATACAAATGCCTCTGGGTAACCTGTTAAGGCTAGAAGGCTGAAGAAGGAAACCATTCATGTGATCAGTCACTTTCCAAGTGTTCTGAATGAGGCACAAAGGGAGAGGACTTTTTCCTAAACGGAGATCATTTCTAAGTCAGATCTCCATAAATAGGGAAAGGCTTATACAGTAAAACCTCAAATTTTTGAAGACCAAGCGTCTGGACTTGTAATTAGCCAGGGAAAATATTTTAAAACTTCTTGGTCAGTGATGAAATAGTTTCCAAACACATAACAATAATGAGACATACATCTTGCACGTAGTTGCAGGCCTGAAAAATAGTAGGTGCTCAAAAAAAAATGTTTTTCTAATTGAATTAAGCACTAATTGAGTGAATGCTACATGAAGAAGACAATTATCACAATCATATACATGTGTGCGCCGGTTAACTGCGTTCTCATTCAGCATCTCCTAATTAGGACCCTATCATAGCACACTTCTTACCAATGAAGAGTTGGTTGGAGCACTTTCAAGAAGTCACTTGAACATTGTCACCTCTGTGCACATATGCATCTGTCTATACCAGCCCCAAAGCAGGTACTGGGTCTCTTCACACCCTCTCTGTTATGCATCAATTTCTAGCAATTTGTAGCACTATCTCCCTATTGCGAAATCTAAGGAAACAAGAGGAGCAGGAGAGGGAGGCAATGTGGAAAACCAGTGAGAATAAACATTCAAGCCTCTAGGACCCTGCCTCGCAGTGCCTGGCCCTAGGTTTATTCTGGCCAATGCTACCTACTAAAAAAGACCTAAGGTTTGTTTGTTTTGTTTTTTTTTTTCCGGTGGTGTGAGGGGCGCGGGCTGGTTGTTTTTATAGCACATGTAGACAAATTTTGGAGGAGCTTGTGCCTCTTTCGGGCTAGAATTTAGTCTGCACAGCAAACTAAATGGGTCCTGCCCATTTCAGGTTTTAGAATTGCAGAACAACTTAAATCCATTTTATACGTGCAACTACTTTGAAAAGAAAATACACTACCAAGGCTCCCTCTGTTAAAAGGCCTTCCCCACCCCCCACCTCCAATAAACCTAACTACTGTTAACTTTTTGTTTCATAGACTGTGCTTTCTTTTTAAAGCTCCATTTGTGTTCTACAAGACAGCCTCTTTCTCCAAGATTAACATTTCTTATGATTGTTCCTGACAATGGATCCACTTCCAGAGGCCCTGCTAAGGATAACCAAAAAAGGGCATGGAGCAGGCTGGTTTTGGCAGCCTGCGCGCAGTTTCAGAGCTTTTTAGGTCTTGGTTTTTCTGATGAGTGATTTCCTGAGCATGCCTAGGGAATGACAGGCATCTCCACAGGCAGGCTGCATCCACCTTGGCCCGGGTGGCGTCATTGGCTGCCTATTAGAAAAACTACAGGACAATGCATACCACCGCCTGCCGACTGTAAACATAGAGGATATGTGTTCACTTAGCATGGACTTCTGGGAGGGGCCAAGGAAGGGCGGTCTGGAGTTTTATTGAATAGAGCAGTGTGTATTATTAGGCTGCCTGCCTGCCTGCTCCCTTGCTGTGTGCTCCTGCTTAAAGAAATCAGTCCTTCCTTCTGACTTAGTCCTCGGGAAGAAGTTTCAGCCTACAAGGTAAGGCGCAGAGGGCTTTCTTTTTTCTCTTCTAAAGAATCTGGGGACTTTCTCTGGGTTTCAGTCAACATTCCTGGCTAAGGTAGCCAGGGATACAAGACCATTCAAGGCAATAAACCATGCAAATTCCCAGAGCCAGACTGGGCTTCACTGCCCTGCGGATGTACCCGGAAGCCAAACAGGATGAGATTTCCAGTTTTGTTTTTGGAGTTGGGACAAGAGGAGAGATCATATAGAGACTCATATGAGGGAGCACTGGCAGCTCCGATTAGGAGAGCCTTTTGTTTAGGAGAGCCATACGGATCATACCTGATAGCCCCAGACCAGTGTTAGTGGCTTTCTGCGCCAGTCTGCTCACCCAGCTGTCTCCCCTGCATCTTTCATTCCCAAGTTTTAAAGAGGTTTTGCTTTTAAAACAACAGCAGCAATTCTTTAGATGGATGAGAAGCTAGAAATGGATGATTTTTTAAAATCAAAGGCATTCATTTTTTTTAATTCTGCTACCGGTATTTAAGAACTGGATTTCCAGAACTACAATGAAGTAAGGTCAGGGGTGGAGAGAGAGAACTAGCACCTGGCACCCATGGGGTTAATGTCACTGATCTGATATTTGCTAAGACAGAAGATGCCTACCCTGATCTGTTTCCTATAAAACCTAATAACAAGAGAATGCATGCGCCAGTGGGTGTGTTTTCAGAAAGCACATTTAACATCCTACCTATTTCTTAAGAAATCTTCTTTTCTATTTGAAAGCGTGCCTGAGTGTGTCTAGGGAACCTGAGAAGATATTGACTGGAAATGTGCTCCAGAGAGGAAGGAGGCAGGCTTTTATTTCAAGGTAGCTGTATTTGGGTGTCTGAAGCAGAAGTACAAGGTGGCTAGTTGGTGGTAGCCTGGAATTCCTTTTAGAAAGAGCTGATTGTACGGGGCAGGGGATTTGAGTGCTGTGGCAATACATGGTCAAAAACGGTGGATGAGAACAAAGTCCTTGGTATTCATAGATCCCTTCTGCTAACAGGACTGTGCAGACGAACTTATAAACCAAAATAGTAAAATCTTTCTAATGTGCTTGGCAAAACGAGACATATATAGCTAGAACTTAGAGTAGAACTAAGTGCTAGCTATGTGGCAAGAAGAATGAATTTGATGATTATTGAATAACGCTGGCTGTTAAAGCCTACCAGCTTCAGATCGATTTAATTTGATTGGATTCCATGGAAGGCAGTGATTTTGGGCTGAGATTCATTAAATCATGTTTTCTCTTTGTATTTAGAAGTTTGGGTAGAATTTTCTTGGGAATGCCTCTCTCTCCTTCTAGAAGTGATATATGAGAACAGAATTCCCTGTGAATTTCTTTCCCTGGAACAGTTCTGAGTAAGTGTGAGAGAAAAGCTGCAGGCCAAAGCTAGAGTTTGATTATTGTCCTTCCCTTGAAGAGATCAAGTTCCAAACTATTTTCACAGTGTTTTTAATGTCAATCAAAATACGGAGAGCAATTTCTTTTTCAACTGTTCTCTAAACCGTGAAGGAAATGCAGTTTGGAAGGAAATCTATAATCTTGGGATTTGAGGATAAATTCCGTTTTGAAACCAACATCTCCAAATCCTTGAAAGTTCAAACCTTGCTATGACCACCCTCTCCCCTCCTTTTCACGTGCTCAACAACCACAAAAACACTTGAAGTTTCTCAGAACAACACTGCAAGTGTGGTACTATCTACATAGTGATGGAGTGAGAGGGTTTTAGTTTATGTTGAACTTCAGGCGGCTCTTTGTGCTACTTCCCTCCTGTTGAATATTAGCTAGAACACACATCCCCAGATAGGGAGGTAAATGGAGCACAAAGAAACCACAGTGTGAGAACTTTCATTTTACCAAAATCATTTAATAAAGAGAACTGTAATAGCAAAATTCTGGGGGAAAAAATATCAACTAAAAGAAGATTTGATCTTAGGACACACAAGGAATGTACAATGGATTGATCTATAGATAATATGTAGAATTATTTCCATTATTCAAAGCCAATAGAATGTACAATTTAAATAATTCAAATCAAAAGACTGCCTTAAAGAAATATGTAATTCATGTATTGAAGTTAAGAGGAGAACCAGGCTCAAACTGCAGCTTAAAGGATTTAAATGAGATACATGGGAGCATTTCCTCATAGTGAGACAGGCTACTAACAGTTCTGTTGGCTCCTGTGACTGATGCGAGAATCTCTTGCTCTTGGGTGGATGGAATAGGATGGGCCTGTAGCCTGCCATGGAAAGTTCCCGAATCCAGCCCAGGTATTCTCTGATCTTTCTGATAAGTAAAATGTACCTCAGTAGGCATTTTCTTAAAAGCAAACGTAGTTGTCTCCATTTGGCATTTTCATGGTAGCGTGATTACTCATCATTCTTTAGCAAGACAAAAAAGTGGCTCAGAGACAGGCATGAAAAGGGATTAGCTAGTTCCCCATCTCCCCGCGTGTCTCAGAAATGCGGTGGGGGCACCGGGGAAATTGCTGACAAAATGGTATGTAAATAGCATGGTAGGACCAAGGAGGAGGTTAGAAAGATGCTGCCAAGAAATTTTCAGGCTGAAAAAAGGGTTTTTTCTGGGTAAGTTCTCTCAGAGGCTGAAAAGAGAATGGTTAGCTCCTTACTGCAAGTCCTTCATCTGTCAGGCTAATCCAAGTTTGGCATTGGAGAAATGCCCGTTAAGTTCTGAGCAGCTGGGGAACCTGAAGAGATACTTTTAGCTCAGGCTTAACTCATGAGACCAACTATGATACCTCAGTTCTAGTACTGGTCCCTTTACTTAAATAACCCTGACTTTTAAGGAAGTCATCAACCCTTTGTCCTCCTCTGTAGAATGGGCATTGCAACGTTTCTCCCGTGTCCCACAGTGGTTAGGTTAAGATGTGCAAATGGGATGAGGCTGTACATACCCTGAGCTGCCCACAATTTGAGTCCTGTGGTCATTATGCTCATCTTGGCTGGTGCCCTTCACTTCTTACCTAGTATCTCTAATTATCTCCTCCTTTCTCACATTTGAGGACCCTTGAGTAGTACCTTCTGGCTCCTAATTCTTTCTGGAACTCTGAGCCCAAAGTCCAGTGAATGCTGGTCAGTTCCAATGTTGGCTGAATTTTGGCTTTGATGATCAGAGACCAAGAAGACACAAATATAAGGAAGTGGACTAAGATGGGCCATTGATGGTACAAGGTGATATCCAGAGACAGGGAAATCTGAAGATCCAGTTGAGCAGAAGACCAGTGACAAAGTGTGACAACAGAAAGGCTTCAGTAAATGAGGCAGCTTCTCTCCCTCCAGCCAAAGGCATGGAGTGAATTCCAGCATGTCAAGCCTGGGTCTTGCAGGGAGGGTGAGGTAGCCAGGAGCACCTGGCTGTGGTTCCTGCTGGTATTGAGACCAGATTGCTGCTCAGAGCTTGTCTTTCACCTCTGTCTGCCTCAGTTCTTAGTACTCCCAGCTGTAACTGACCCCTGGCAGCATCCCTAACTTCCTTACTCCAAATCCTCCACCTCCAACCTCTTCCCCAGCACCCCCAGCCCCAGGCCAAACACGAGGCTTTCTTGATCCAACATTGACAATCTGCAGGGTCCAGCTCTAGGTCGAAGCCCGGAACATAGCAGAAAGGTCTAGAACAGATATGTTCCAGATTGGAAAATCTGCTTGAGCAGACACAGTAGATGTCAGAGCACGTTCTGTGGTAAGGGGCCACTCTGCTTCTCACCCCAAACTCACAGTTGGCTGGCAGGAAGGAAAGGGTGGCCCCGGGCTGTGAGGAAGAGGTGATGAGGTTGTCCCTGTCAGTTGTTCTTCCCTGTGTTGTTATTATGAAGACCTTTGAGAATCTAATAAAATCTCTGAAGCCTTAGGTCCTTTGTAAGCCCACCCTTTGCGATTGACAGCAAGAGACCCGTAAGCTGGGCGAGATGAGGTTGGGGAGTGGGGGAAAATCTTGATTCCCATAAAAGACAAGGGTGCAAGGGATCAGAGCACAAGTGGAGGTAGAATCACAGGGAAATCCAAGAACAGAAGCCAAAATAGGATCAGGGTCCATAGAGAGTGGAGTCAGAGTCAACGTGGGTGAAAGGATCCCAGCAGAGGTCTGCGGATCTCCACTCAGTGTGTTTCCATTAATATAACTCAGCTGCGGAGTGTGTCTGCTTCTTTCCATTATTCTATCAACTAGAAAATTCCTCTGTGCTTCCAGGTCAAATTCTGAGAGAGGAGATCTTATTGGTTCAGCCAAAAACTATTGTCTTTGTTTGGCAAATCCCTTAGCAGGAGGAGGACATCAAAGGCATGGGCGTGCCTACGATGAATTACTCTAATCCAGCCAGTGCTCACCCGTGGGCTTAGAAGAGCCCAGTGGGTAATTTTAGTTGGAAGAGAAATTGAGCATGGAAGGCAAATGAGCTGAAATGTCCAACAGCTCTCAATGGATATCATTTGAATTTTTACGTGAATGAATTCCTGGAGAAGCAAAGATGAACAGTCATACAGTTGCTGACGACCACTTTGGCATGACCCAGTTAGCCGGGCTTAAGGGAGATTAACCTGGAAGTTTGCACCACTGGCACTGACAAGATAAGAGTCATCCATTTCAGAAAGATCCTAGAGAAAAACATTTTGAATAGTTTTGTTGCCAAGAAACTTCATATAAACCGTAGGTATGATATGGTTCTGCTCAAATCAAGACATTTTGAAAATTCAATAAATAATGATTTAACAATTGTAATAAATAAAAGCTAATACATCTCAATGAAAATCATAATAATAAGCTGAGCACATAAAAGCTAGTGTTCTCTTAATCAGTGGAAGTGATTAATTGCCTAAGGTCTAGGCAATATTTGCAATGTAATTTTTCATCCACTGAATACCTGTGATGATGCCCGTCAAGTAGAGTAAAGGATCCTCTGCATTCTGCACGGTTCAGGTCACATTTGGAGCACCGTGCTCTGTTCTGGGCTCATTCCTCAGAGAGACATGGACAAAGTTGCATCCAGGGGTAAGCATCAAAGACTGGAGAGTGTCCAGAGAGCAAAACATATAAGGAACAGATAAGGGATCTAGAGCTGTTTATCCCAAAGGAAAGGAAATGGAGGGGCCACATGTATGCCTTCCAATATTTGGAGTACTTTTATGTGGACATGGGAGGAGGCACTTGTGTTTCTCAAGAGAGCAGAATTGAATACATAAGTTCATAGGATGTTTAAGCTGGGCAGGACCTTAGGAGATCATTTAGCCCAGGGAGTACATATAATTTTTCATCTGTATGTCAGCTCCAGCCAATTGACATGCTAAGAAGAATTCTGAGGCTGAGTCTAAGCTCACAGAGAAGGAACAAAATGCTGTCATTGATAGTAATATTTGTTGTGGAATAAAGGGCCATGGCTATGTTTTGCTCTTCATTAATGTAGTCTGTAGGTTCCTAACCTCTGGGCCTTGGATCCCTGGGAGGCCACAGAATTATGACAAGAGGTAAACAAATCCATATATGCAGCAAGTGCTTTGCAAAGCTGAATAAATAATACATCTTACACAATATGTGCTACTGTTTTTCTATATATAGTCACATGATGATAAAATACTAATTTATTTAAGAGTTATTGAATTCATAATAGCTTCTGGTTTTGTGTTTTCTAAATGAGTAGACCCAAAACATACAACTATATTGTATGTGGGTAGGTTAAGACAAGAAATTTGGGATCTTTAGTAGAAATCCTTTCAAAAAAGGAACCAGTGATCTATTTTTATTTTCCAGATGAGAAACTAAAGCCTAGCTACACCAAGTAAAATTATATACACATTTGTAGGTTTCTTTAATGTCTTATTCGTCAGTAAGATTCCTAAGAGCAGGGGACATCTATTTTTTCATTAGGATTTACCCAGTGCCTGGCACATGGCAGAATATCAATAAATATTTGTTGAATGAAAGAACAAACCAAGTGACTTGACCAAGTTTATCCAGTTAATTAGTGGCAAGATAGTTCTAGAACACACAGCTCCTAAATCCCAGGCAGTTAACCTTTTTAGTATACTAAATTGTTTCTCCTGATAGTAAGAGAGCATATCCATTTTAACAGTTCAAAAATTTGGATTCTACAGTGCAGTCTAATTTGCCTATATACCAGTGTATCTTAACCAGTGTCTTAATCAAAATCAACTGTAGAGCTTTTTGAAAACACATATCCCTGAGACGTGGCCCCCGGAGATTCCGGTTCAGTAGGTGGAGAGTGGGGTCCAGGCATCTGTGGTTTGTAAAAGCTCCCTGGTGACTCTGATAAAACATCCTGGCTCAGAAACAGTTCTGTACACCTATGGTTAAAATAATTGATACTAGATTTACGTGGTTACTTAGTCCTCAGAAATCTATTTGTTTAGTTTTGAATAATTTCTTTCTAAAAGTTACAACTGCATAAACCAAATAATCAGTTTTGCCGAAGAGTTTCATCAGAAGAGTTGTGATACTTATCTGAAAATTCTTCCAGCTTCCCATACTGTTGTTGGTTTAAGCACAAAGCTATCAACCCCATAAGGTCAAACTTTCTGATGAGATTTCCAGTGTTTGCTTTTGTAAAGCCCTGGAAATGTGGCAAGAATAAAATTTCTCATGGTATTTCCACTTCCTGTTCCAGCCACCATTACTAAGTGAAATTTAGGCGTAAGGGGAAGGGTGAATCTAGAAAAATTTTTCTTTTTAAACATTTCTGTTTCTAGGATGTTTTGAAGATCAGTTACATTTGATACTTCATTTACTAGGAAAAATGGAAGATGTTTTTCTCCATTCTTTGCGAACTGGGAAGAGGGGAGAAGCTTCCTCCACCCTTACCCTACATCTCCTCTAAGGCTGGGGGCCATCACAGCCTCTGGCTTAGATGCTTCCCTTTCAGAAGTATGTGGGCCCCAAGAGACAAGAGGCTTTGAGGGCAGGGACAGAGGGATAATTTACTTTTGCAGAAACACAGAAAATTAATCTCCAGGGTCTTCTTTTACTCAACAGTTGGGAGTTACGTCCTCTATATTGCACAGAAGAATCTACCATATTCAGAGCACTGAGCACATAAATTATATTCTCTAAATATTGTAGAGCTAAGAATTTCTCTCCATGCACGCCAGACTTGTTACTATCATATGTACCGATGCTATTTGGTTTACAGGGCATGTGCTTCCCTGTGTACATGGAAGCAGAGCTTGTTGGAAAAGAGCAGCTAAAAAGGAATCAGATTAGGATCCACAGGTGCACTCTGACACCACCCAGACAAGGTGTCCCTTCCCCTCTGGCACTGCGCCCCTTTCTATGGACCCCAGATGCATACTGGCTCTCAAAAGCTGGTTGTTAAACTTTTGATAATTTTCAGAGTTAGTTGTAAAATACAGCCATTACAAAAATTAAATTATATACACTTACAATGAAATACATTATATGAAAAGCCAAGGTGAAGAATACTCAAAAGCTCATTCCTTACTAAGTATTTTACTGTGTGTTACTATCTATTCTTTTGAGGTTAGTTACATCTATTGTGTCTGCGAGGTGGAAATACTGCATGGATGCTGGGCAACTGAGCCCTTCTCTTCCCAATTCTTCACTCAGTGATGTTATGTTAGGAGCTTGAAATTGATCAGCACATGCTACAAAGCTGACTCCTCTTCCCTTCCCACAAAGCTTGTTGTTAAACATTTGTTAGCACATCACTGACCGAAAGGGATGGAGGGGTAAAATTAGCCTCTAAATAGGAGAGCTAATCAGAACACCTATGTTATTTATTGCATGCGTAATCATAATATATGCTTATGATTGCATATTTGCTTGCTCAGTTATTTATTCTTATGCTCTTAGAACATAAGCCCATGAAAGCAAGGACCTTGTTTGGCTTTGTCAGTGCTGTGACTCGAGACTAAAAAAGTGCTGTGTTCCATATGTAGTATTAGTAAATGAGGCAAATGAGTAAAAAGAATAAATGTCTATGATTTCTTCTTTATAAGAAAGCTGAAGCCAGTGTTCACGTGGGAGCACATTGATTCCTCATGAATTGTACCATAACCCAGTGCTTAGAACAGTGTCTGGTAGTATATAGATTTTTATTAGATAAAAATAAAATGAATAATCCTCATAACCAGCAGTTCCCAACCTTTTTGGCACCAGGGACCAATTTCATAGAAGACAATTTTTCCCCACTGACAGC